>JABCRI010000100.1:0-65253 GCA_015143295.1 Tetracentron sinense
ATTGATCTTATTTGCTCGCCCCCCCATTCGTTTTTTGCAGTTCTGGCCTTCCCCCGTATCCAATTCCAGAGCTTGACTACGATCCAGATTTCTCCCTCTTTTCAGATTCTTCATGCTCCTTGCCACTTTCCGGATCAACAATCTTGATATCAACATCTGGCTTCATCTGGATTCCACGTACCCACAACAGACCCTCCTTGCCAAATCTACCAAGAGGGCTTCCCTCTCCAACTGCACAGCTTACATTAAACACAATTCTCTCTAAGCCATACCAGGAGCCATGCCTCTTGAGAAAGGCAAAAGGAGAGTGGTTCCAGAAAAGAACCTTTTTAAGAGTTTTCTGCCTCACGGGCTTCAGCGCAATCAGAGGAGACCATGGAAGAAAGGTCGTAGCTCCTGGGTCTTACTTGACGAATCCAATCTTCGGACCACAAGTTCGAAAGCGGAAGTTGGGGCCAGCGCGACTGTGAGTAGCCCTAGATTGCTCATGGTATGAAGCCAACGAGGGGTCGTTATGAATGCCAATGGGTGAAGAATAGAATTGCAGACCACCACAGACCAGAGCTGAAAAAAGTCCCCCGATCAGCCCCATATCATGGTATGAGGAAGCCAGCTCACTAATACTGTCCTCGAGTGCTGTTGTATCTCTGTTGCATCAACTTCACGTTATGAACAAGTCCACCGTGTGATCATCACCCCTTAGCATCCTGGCGACACCTGCCGGATTGCAGAAAACATAAATCATCTGACCTGAGGTCAGAGTAGAGTGATTAAACTAGTCTCTTGAAGCATGTTTTGAATTTTGTCCAAGGAGGTCAGTGTGTAACCCATTGGAAGATCAGGCCAACGTGCAGAACATTTCCCGTTTGGTCATTGTCACTAAAATCCATTCTTCACGGAAACCTGCCCGAACAGTCCGCATGATACACCAACAGTTGACGAATTGCTACTTGCATTGCATGCTTTGGAGATGTTCTCAATCTTGTAAAGTGCTGTCCACTCTTGGCAATGGATTGGAGGAAGAACTGGGACAGGTAAGGACTTTTGCTCTTAGGCAACCAAAGAAGGCATCAATGAATTCGAGACTGGGACATGGACCAGGAGACCCTGGTCGCCAGGCTTTATAACAGGTTGTGGCTTGTTTAAGAGCGTAGGCTATGTGAGTGCATTGGCATGAAGTTCCCTATGCCTTTGGAACCCCAACTTCCTCTTCATTGACAAAGTATGAGGTTTGGTTTTGTGATGATAGTGAGTTCCCCAGTGTTCAAAATAGCCATCAAGGGTAGATAGTAGCTCAGGAAATTCTAATCCCGCGACTTCTCAATTCTCAGGATTGCCAGGCCCCATGATCCCGAAGAAGCAACGGCAACAATCTCTGCAGCAACACATGCTTCACAAATGTAAAAATGGCAGACTTCTAGGCCAAAAGAAAATTTGTCATTATGTTATATTTAAAAAATTTTCATGATTCTAAGCAATCAACAATGAACCCATAAAATTCTGGTGAGTGTCAACTTACATTAAATATGGCACATTGGCAAAGCACCGTCATTTGCAAAGTGCTTGCAGACAAGCAATGCATGTAAGATGAATTCTTTCTGTGAGCTCAAGCCATAAGCCCACCGACATAGTAAGGTTCTGAAGACCTTGAAGGTTCCGACTCCAACTTCTCATAGAAACCGTCATTCTATCGTATTTCAATTAAAAGAATTAGTATCTCAGATCTGGTGGGGCAAATGGTAGAGAGAGAACTTATTGAGAATACCTGGCGTTACATGAGGAAATACTAAATCGCGTTGTAAAAACCACTTACCGCAAACTTCTCCTCCCATATTCTTCACAGCGGGTCAATTGCGGGAGTTTGTGCACTGTGGGTCCCTGATATCATTGGAGTTGCCATACGCCCCGAACAGATAAATATCAGTTACCCTGTAGAACCTCTGCATTGCCACCGGATGCCCGATAGTGCAGGATCCGCCATGAATTCCCAAAGTAATAAAAAAACCCATTGGCATATGTCCAGTCCTTTAATCTTCAACACAGTAGTGTAGAAGCGATAGGCTGTAACTTACTTAAAACATCCTTTTCAAGTTCACTTGTATCCATAACCTGTGTCGCGGTGGCGCACAGAGCAAATTTAGGTAGAAAATTTCGAAAAAAGAAAGAATAAAGCACAGAAAAAAAGGAAAGTCTGTGTAAAATTTATAGCTTGACGCACGACGGAAGTTAAAGAGGTATCCGTTAAGTTATTCCATTCGGAAAGGAAAAGCACCAGGAGATGATAATCTTATCAAATCCAGAAACTTGGGTAATCTCCTTAGCATTCTTGACATCTATGTGCGACACCAACAGAACTCGTCTGACGGACAAACACCATTCAGTGTGCAAGTGAATTGCTTAGCGCAGTGATTGCGATCTTCTGCCAGACATAAAGAATCCCCCTTTAAATCGGCCCGAATCTTTCCGGCCAGGAAGTCCGGGGGAATCGTGAAGGAAAGCATATGGCATGGCTGAACAAACCCATACCAGAAGCAGTAGTTACCATAGCAACGATTTGGGCACAGATGTTGAACCCATGACATCAAGAAACTGGGAGGTGGGTTGACGCAATTCTCTCACGGAGGTACCACAATTGACCTGAGCCCTTTGCCTCATCTGGCAAGAGGAAGGGAAAGGGGATTTAACACTAATTCATATCTTTTGAATAAAGCAAAAATCATCAGATCAGGTTATGAGTTAAAACTGGCCCGAAGTTTTAGGTAGCGAGATTACAGATATATAATCCAATCAGCACTTCATGTTCCTCATACTTCTCCTGTAGAAAAAAAACTATCAATGAGGCAAGCTTGTGGGAGTCCATTATCTTCTAGTCAGCCCAGTCTCTTTTGCCCAAGTGAAAAAAAGCACAGGGGCAGTTTGCAGCAAGAACTTGTCCTCCCAGGTCATATATCTCCCCTGTAAGAAACCACTACTAAATATGTGTATCAGAATATGGAAAAGAAAGAAGCCACCACAAAGAAGTACCATAAATTTTCTGGGAACCCTGTACCTTCAATTTCAACTGATTCAAACATGCCTCCATCCGGTTTAGATTTCTTCACACGGTGACCCATTATGTAGCCAAGCTAACCAGTTCGCATATGCAGCAGCTAAGCACTGGACCAAAAAGCTCCAACTATCCGATCTTGTGTTCACACGGAAAGCAAGGATGCGTTGGGAATGATCTTCGATTGATTTCCTGAGTCCATCTTTTCTCTAATAAGTTGCTACGCCGGAAACCTAGTTAAGGTCCGTATCCAAAACTAAGCCCGCATCAGCTGGTTTTAACTCCCATTTTTGTAAACCTAAAATAAGAAGGGCTATGTAATGATAGGCAAGCAACAGATCTGGATTCAATTAATAAGAAAGTTCCAAGCTGAGTTCACAACTCTTGTATGTCTTAGTTACTGACGCTAAGAGCAAGGCGTTTCGAAGCAAAGGCCTTAGGAATGCCCCACCCTACTGGCGAAACTCCCCAAGAAGGGAAGGGACAAGAAAAAACATAAATCCACCCCCCCCAAGTTAGAGAAAATCTAAACATTTAAACCAAGCACCTTATTTGTAATAAGATTAACTAACTAGAACCATCCATCTCAGTAATTCACTCAGAAGAGATAACCTCCCTTCCTTGTCTTTCTCAGTCAAAACATTAACAACCTATGGCTTTCAAGATCCAAGATTCAACCCCATAAAAAAAAACAGTATAACATGAAGAGGGGACAATCAATAAGCCAACCCTCCTACGTTGAAATTGAAAACCAAACCCACCAGGCCCACCCTTCCCCTTTGAATTCGATACCGGTTCGAGCATATACAGAGTTCGAATACGAAAATTCAATTTCAGGCCCAGAGAGATCAGGAGGATTACAACAAAACATACCTCAGGGATGGACAGAAGGATGAACGATGTTGAAACTGGTAATTCCCGATGAAACCGAAGCACGTAAAATTTGGCTCCCGTATCAGCACCCCCGGACGACAAGAAGCATATCAAAAGAAATGCTTAACCCCAGTCACTCCACCAATGGAAAATAACATTACAAACCTCTATCTCTAAATAGATTCCTACTCCTACACTAAAAAGCTATGAGAAACTTGAAGGTAAATGAAGAACAAAAAGCTATATAAACAAAACTTATAACTGGTAAAACAACGCCAAATGGGCAGAGAAAGAAGAAAAACAAATGAGACACCGTTTTCCACGGTCCCCAAACTGGATCTCATGCTCGATGTTATTTAAACAGAAAAGATGGCTCATTTGGTCCAAGGAAACACAAGACACAACTTTTTTGTACTGTTCATTGGCGGGTAGAACTGTTCTGATGAATCTATGAGATTACGAAACTGTACGATTGTCAGATTATTCCTGTAGAGTTGAAAAATCCGTCTTTTATGACAGCGTGGACTCTTTTGTATTTGTATAGTCTATAGAATAAAATATTGAACCAGACAAACCTAGCTTTTCGGGAGACAGATATGCTTGCTGTGTTGTATCTTGGATTCCAAATGTCTTAAAGAGCAAAGCAATGCGAGATATCTTCGGAGGATTAATGGTGGGAAACGCCAAAAAAAATAAGAAATTTGAAAGGGAGAAGATATGAGATTTAACAGTTCGAATCGATCCAATCAGATCATTAGCTGTATATCAAATGATTTTTAAATGGTTTTTGCGAGATTTGCACTTACAGAGAAGAGCTTGATCAAGGAAAAAACCGTAGAAAATCAAAACTCTAGAAGATTTTGTCTCTTCTTTCATGAATCGACCGCGAAACAAAAACCCTAGCCCATTTCCACAAAGAACATATTTTTTTTCCGGCAAAACATAAAGGGCGAAGCTATCTTCGCGTCTGGAAAAAATCGCCCAATACGGACTTTGTCGCAACCAGTTTGTACTTTGTACCGGCAGATTTTGCTGTTCGTTCGTTGTAACTGGTAAGCAAAAGAGATCGAATCACAACCACATCGCGATTGAACAGAGGGAGAGTTCAATCGCACCCCACAGGTTAACACGTGTTCGAGTTAACTCTTAAAAATTATGGTTAAGATTCACTAACTCTTTGGATTCTACAATCTAACCTTACTTTTTAGAGAAAAAATAATTAACAAATCTTGACCCTTAGGTTTAAAAGTTCTAAATCAAAGTTAAACGTTTTTTTTTTGATATAATTTTTTTAAAAAACCAAGGTTAAATTAATGAACCTTAACCCTATATTTGGTTGTTTGCTGAGAAAATTAGTGAAAACATGGAAAAAAAAAAAAAAGTAGACAAAACACAGCTGAGCATTGTATTAGAAATATAAAATTTTCTTTTTTTGTCTCTTCCATATTTTCACCTAGTTTCTCGACAACCAAAGATAGCATAAGGGTTAGTGAATTTTAACCACAGCTAGTAAGGGTTAAAATGGTCACCTGTGGGTGCGAATAAACTCTCTTAAAGTCCAATCATGATTGGTTGTAATCTAATTTCTTCTGTAATAAAAGTGTCCAAAATTTCGAATCATAGCTAATCGCGATTGAACTAGGGAGAGTAATCACACCCACATTGTCTCTTTTAACCCCTATTAACCGTGACAAAGATTTACTAACCCTTAAGGTTGGTGTGCTGGGCAAGACCACGCCTCATGAAGCTAAGGTTCCAAGTTTGATTCCATTCTTTTGTTAGCCACCCTCATGGATTTATCCCTATTTGTCTTGTGCATATGGATGAAGGGCCTACATGTATCCAGGGGATTAGTCGGGTGCTCTAAGAATCTCAGACACTCTCATGACCCAAAAAAGTGTATATAGAGTTTGCAACATGGCACATAGATATTGTATGCTCCCTCGATTAGAGCTTTATATAAACAAATTGTGGATATATTTGTGAAAATATTCAAGACAAATTTGTCTTTCACAACTTGTCCTTCATGGGGGCACACAAGATCATTGAGTCGAGTTGCATACATAAAAGAGTAATGCTCGTCCATTTTCTGGCCATCCACTCTCCGGTTGTGTTTACTAATTCTAAATAAAAAGACAAAATAAAAATGGCAGGACTCACAAAAAGTGTAAAATTTTTGTTTTCTTATATAAAAGTAGGGGAGAGTGGATTGGACAGAAAGTGGAACATAACATTGCTCTATATATATACACAAGGAGAGGTACTAATAAGCCATGTTCATTGAAGCTTGTAATGAGCGGTTCTTCTAGAAGTAGATATATGACATACTTTTTTTAAATCCGACTGTTGGATGGATAAGTTGGGTCCATTGGAGACATATGTCCAAAAAAATCGGTCTAACCAGACATATTTAGATTGTCTCATAAGACCCTAGTTTACAACATTAACCCCTTAGGTTCACTAAGCTCTATCTAAGGATATAGAATGACCGATCTTTCCTTCTTCGATCGATTGATCTATAAATTTCTGATCGAACTAATGTTTTACCACGTATCTCTCGAACAATCCATCTTGACATCCAACCGTTAGATTCTAAAACAACTTGTCACATGTCACATTATTAGGGACCGTTCATTACAAGGCTTCAACGAGCATTATTCATAAGAATGCTAATCTCTCTCTCTCTCTCTCTCTATATATATATATATATATATGTTGCTTTCTCTCTAGGCCAAGGTTTTTAATTTCGAAATTTGCAACGATTTCGGCCAGCCAACATGAAACTGAAATCCCGAAAAAATTGCGGGATTTCGGCGAAATTTCAAAATCCAAAATATTAATATTTAATTAATTATATATATATATATATAATTATATATGTTAAAAATATATCTTATTAAAATTTATATATTTATATAAATATTATATTTTATTTTAAAATTAATATATAAATTTCAAATTTTCACGAAATTTCAGTTTAAAATTTTGAAATATTTCAGAACTTTAATAACAAAACAATTTTAAAATAAAAAAAGCAGATTTCGGCCGAAATTCCGAAATCTTCGAAATCTGAAATTTTGGCCGAAATCTGATTTTCCGAAATCCAAAATTTTCATCATTTGAGGTTGCCACGTGTCCCTTTTGACACCCTTTAATTGTGGTTAAGATTCACCCACCCCTAGGGTTCAGTCCATCATCATTGGTTTTTTTTATACATATTAATTTTTAAAAATATTTTAATATTAAAAAACTTTTAAATAGTTATTAATTTTAAAAAAGAATTAATATTTTTTTAAAAAAATCTAAGGATGGGTGAGTGAACCCTAGGGGGGATGAATCTTAACCATGGTTAAAGGTGTCAAAAGGAACAAGTGGCGACCTCAAGGGTGATAACCGGATTTACCCCCCCCCCCCTCCGCCAAGAGGATTTGGCTTCTCATGTTAAAGGGTCGCATGTCATCATTTTACGCGTGGCTATTTATCACAAGAGGTCTTTGCTATAAGCCTTATACAGTTTTGTTTACAAAATACAAAGTTGACAACCACTTCCCAATACAATGCATGATGCTCGCTAGTTGTGGTTACCGTTGGGGATGGGGTGACCATGACAATGACATCGTCGCTCCGACTTTCTGTCAATTGGGTATAGCTTTGTGTCTCCAACTTGCTTTGGGAGTTTCTTGTATCATCATCAATTATTATAAAATAAAATAGAAATTTTAAAAAACATATTGTAAGGGAGTCAAATCCTCTGCGGTGATAACCGGATTTGGCAAATCCGGTTATCACCCCTAGAGGTCACCACGTGTCTCCTTTGACACTCCTTAACCGTGGGTAAGGTTCACCCACCCTTAGGGTTCACCCACCTATTTTTGTTTTTTTTTTTTAAATATTAATTCTTTTTTTAAAATTAAAAAACTGTTTTTAGAGTTTTTTTAATATTAAAAACAGTTTTTAATTTTAAAAAAAGAATTAATATTTTTTAAAAAAACCAAAAATAGGTGGGTGAACCCTAGGGGTGGGTGAACCTTACCCACGGTTAAGGGGTGTCAAAGGAGACACGTGGTGACCTCTAGGGTAACCGGATTTGACCGAGATGATTTGGCTCCTATTGTAAGAGGACACGTCTCTTTTTCTACATCTGTCGTGTTCTTAAATCTTAACCATTTCCGCAAGAGAACATTGTTTCCTTTTATTTTTCATGTAAAAATAAGGTGGGAGCTACCTGCACCAGCCAGGAATTTTTAAAAAAATGATAATAATGTCCCCTCTCAGAAGTCGCATCCGCTTCTCTTTTCAGTAACACATCCGAATTGCTGAAACTAAACATTTTAACAACCAGTTTTTTACTAAAGAGGAACTGTTGTGCAGAGCTCCCCTTTTTACACTAGGGATGGCAAATGTGTAATTATGGTGTGTTGCAAATCCTAATCTCCATCAATAATTCCAAACATGCCACATTTGTAGTGTTAAAAAGGGAGTCCGCCCTCAATTATTTATTTATTTATTAGAACGCTTTTAAAAGATCCAAAAGCCCACAGGAGAGGGCATAGTTCTTGCTAACGTGATAACCCTCTCTCGCATTCGTAACAGACACAGGACAGCAAGCTTTTAGAATCAAATGCCACGTAATAAATCAAAAAAATATGATTCTGAAATCTAGCTTAAAAAAGCTCTGAACTGCTAAGCGATGAACCAGACCTATATCCCGGTGGAAAGATCAGATCTATAGCCATATGCATATACAAGCCAGAGGATTACTGTAGATCATCCGGGTTCATATGGGAATGTTGACCCATCCTTTTTAGTTGGAGATTGAGACCCCAAATGGTTTCTTTTTAAAATAATACTAGGTAAAGGTGATGAAGATGACAAAAAAAAAAAACGTTAAGTTAAAGACTTCAGTGCAAGTCAGGACATGGAGGTAATTAAGGACTACTTCACATTTTCATAAAATAATTAACTTAGACAATAGAAAGAATAAGAGAACATTATTATCATTTCATTTTATCTCGGAGTTTTATTTTAGATTTGGGGTGTAGGCTATTAAAAATTGGGGTGCACCAACACTGCACAAAAGAAATATATATATATACATGACACGAAATCTTTGAACTTTTTATATGGAAAAAAATTGCAATATGAGGAGAGCGGCTGATATTCCCTAATTGACAGGGTAATGACCTGTTCAATGGCAAAAGATTGGCTCTAGTGGACGCCCAAACTAAGCGCTTCGGCATCCACAAATAAAGGGGCACCTGGCGATAATTTGGGAGAGAAGTCATTTCATTTTGTCTTCATGATTTTGACTTCTCCCCCACTTGATATTTCTCCCATTTTAAACGTCACATGTCCCATCATTGTGGACCGAGCAAATTCGAAGCCATGTTCAATAGTTAGGCTCACTGATTAGTCCAATAAGGTAATTAAAGTATTTATTATTCTCTAATGGCAGATTATGGGAGGCACGACTAAGGTTGACACTCCCAAATAGTGGTAGAGCTAGGATTCTCTTGCGAGGGGCTCATAATGGGGATTCGGGGGCTTAGCCTCCCAAATGTTCTTTTAATGAGGGCCATCATGTTTGTTTGTGTCCATTTGTAAAAAATAATTTTTTTTTTCAAAAGTTTAGGAGGGTTAAGCCATCCGTCCCTTGGCTCTGCCCTCTCATAGGCTATTATCTACTAGTGTATGATAAAAGTAACAGAAGCCGGTGTCAACCAACTTCTCTACTTTCCAAAAATACCCTCAATGAAAAATTATTTTCCCTTCTCAACTATAACCCACCCAGTTCTCTTGAATGATCTTATGCGCACCACCTCATTTTTACCACTGCAAGCACCTCACCAGCGATAGCTGTTGGACCACGCCTTTTGCACATGAACATTGTTATGGTTTTTTTATATTAAATAAAAACTCATGTGGTCTCATGCAATTCTTAGGTTTTCAAAAGTCGGATTGTATTGTTGTCACTTAAGAATATTAAAGTTAATGGTAACCACTAAAGAAACGTGATCGAATAGGGACTCGTAAGTGTTTTTAAAGCTAACAAATATGGTCGGAGTTGGCGATCGTTAGATCTTTGGTGTGATTCTTCTCAGCCCTTGGATCTTATGATGGGTAGGGTTCCAAATGTATATAAAGAAATGGGAAGTCCTTATTTTCTCTTATGTCATTTTGAGGCCCCATTGAAACCTACCTTAGGAGAAAATGGAAGACTCTTTTCATCCTCTTGAGCGCAATACAAAAAGGCAAGCATCACACCGAGAAGGGAATAGAGATATTCCAGTGAGTTGGTATGTGATTATCTCTTTCAGTTTTCATCAATTTGATTATGAATTCTGGAAAACTAATTGCACAATCTAGATAACGGATTTAAATGATATTGTTTAGGTTAACATGTTTATTATTTTGAATCTCAATAATTGGTATCAAAGCACAGGCTCGTACCATGTGAGTGTTTTTCTAGTTTCATAATCTAGAATTGTTTTTGGATTTTGATTAATCAATTTTTATTGATGTAAGTGATTTGGATTTAAGGAAACCAAAGAAAAAAAAAGTTTTTACTGTTTTCAATTGGACGGCGATTCCATCGCCGTCCATCACCGATAGAGGCTATCGGTAGAGGGGTATTGCTCACCGAAGGAGGGCCGTCAGTTTTGTACCGGCCTTGGCCGCAATGGTGGCCAGTAGGTCCCCCTATGGAAGGGGAACCAATATACAGTTATGTTGTTGGGTTTTGAAGATGACTCCCGAGAGTCAACTCGAGTAGTTGACCCTACCCACGAACCTGATCCCGATCCAGACTCAGTACCACGGTTTGAAATTTCGGTTTCGGTCAAACCCAACGACATCGAAACTGGGTTTATTTCGAAAATCAGATTTCGACCGAAATTTCGGGTCAAATTTTGGATTTTGAAGATTTCGGAATTTCGGTCAAAATCTAGTTTTTTTTTTTAAATAGGTTTTTTTAATTGTTTTTTGTTAAAATTTAGAAAAATTCCGAAATATTTCAAAATTTTTACTGAAAATTTATATATTAATTTTAAAAATAAAATAGTAATATTTATATAAATATATAAATTTTTTTTTTTTAAACATATATATTAATAAAAAATATATATAATTAATAAAATATTAATATTTTGAATTTCAAAATTTCCCCGAAATCCCGCAATTTTTCAAGATTTTGGTTCGGGTTGGCTGGACGAAATCATCGCAAATTTCGAAATTAAAAACCTTGCCTAGTACAACAACAACCCGAACCCGTATGACCCAAACCGGACCCGAACCCAATTGATCTTGGCCCGGATCCGAACATCACCCGATCCGGGTTATACCTGACCGGATTGCTCGAACCGGACCAGACCAGACCCTTGAACCAACCGGACCGACCTCTTGAACCGATCTGGAACCAGACCGGACTGCGTTCAGCACGTCCATCCACTCATGCGTGAAGCGCAGACAGAGCGTAACGTGCAGATGCGGTGCGTGAGGCACACTCCATGCGCGTGAAGCGCACTCCCTGCGCGTGATGCGCGCATGACACTCGCAGGGTGTGTCCCTTATGCGTGACACATCCTCAGGACACGTCTAGGGGAATGCCCGACCATTCCCTGTGGTTTTTGGGTGTTCTGATTCCGTTTTTTGGGTCCATCTAGACTTCTGAGCATTGTAAAGAGTTGTTTTAGCGCATGAACATCTTTTCCTTATGGTGTTGATATGAAATAAAGGAAGAACTTGATACTTTTACTCAAAGTTAATATCTGAAACTAAGGTTTACATAATCCTATGAGGTTTAGGATTGATCTGTAAGGCTGTCGTTCGAATGGTTATAACTAAATAGGTTAGATTGTCTTGCCTGAAGGTGGTCGTCTTATGGAGGTTATGATTTTTCAAATTTAGGGATTTTAGTCTCTTTAAGAATGCAGGTTTGCACTCAATTACATTGAATAACTAGTCTTGCCAAAGGTTTCTAGGGACTTCATGTAGATTGAGTAAGGAAGAATGATTTGTGTCTGGTGATGAGAAAATGATAACCCTCTTGCCCAAAGGTATGATGTGTCCCGATCAATCCAAAATGTGATAAGTTAGTTCTGTGCACGATTGTTGTCGCCAATTAGGGGGTGAATTACATGTTAAAATCTTTTTCCCAAAGGTGTGGTTAGATGATGTGCCCACCTGTCTCGTAAAGTGGAAGTAAACAACCTTAAATTAAACCATTTTAGCTATCTGACTTAACCCCTAGATCGGATTAGAATGTAAAATTTTAAGTAAAGTCATGCAAAGACAAGTATAAAGTGAATTATTATAATTTGTGTAATATTTTAATATATACCATAACATTGAAAATAATGAAATTTGCACTTATGGATGAGTCTGTTGTTCATAAACATTTGACAGGAATTGAGCCTCTAAAATGTTCAAACTATAGTTCTTGGAAGATGCAGTTGGATATTGTTCTAGGTTGCCTTGATTACGACTTTGTCCTCTTAGAGGAAAAGTCAGTTGCTCCCACTGCTGAGTCTTCAGACTCAGAGAAGTCCTTGCATTTGAAGTGGGAGAAGGTCAATCGGATGGTCATGATGATCATTAGGGTTTCTGTTCAAGAAGCCATCAAGGGTGGTATTCCTGCTGCTTATACTGCGCTAAGATACTTTTTGAGACTATCAAAAAGTAATTTATGGGGTTTGTTAGGTCTCGTCACTACAGTTGTCCGACTCAGTTGATTTCATTAAAGTATGATGGTGCTGAAAATGTTTGGGAGTATATCCTAAAGATTTCTAAGTTGATTATCTCTCTTCAAGAGTTGGAGTTGACCATTGAGGATGACCTCATGGTTAATTTGGCCGTAGCTTTGATTCCTCAATCATTTGACACCTTCAAGGTTTTAATTATAGTGCACAGGATAAGAAGTAGAACTTGTATGAACTAATAGTTGTGTGTGTCAATGAGGAAGAGCGCATGAAACGTGTGAAAGCTGAGTCTGCAAACTTAGTTGTGAATTCTGGTATTAAGAAGAATTTTAAGAATAAGGGGTTCAAGAAGCCTAATTTATAGACTTTTTGGCAATGACAGAGTTCAGGACATAATCAATGACATAATTCAGGGCAAAGTTCAGAACATCAATTTCAGGGAAATGATAATATTGAGGAACCAGAGAAAATTGAGTGTTTCTTCTACAAGAGGAAAGGTCACATGAAAAGGGATTTTTTCAAGTATAAGGATTAGTCTAGGAAGAACGTAGGGGTTCATTTATCGGTAAAGCGTAAGGCTAAGGAGCTGTTGTTTTTTTTAGGGAACTTTGCACCAACAGTGGTGGAGGCTGCTGGAACTTGCTTATTAGTATTAGACTCTATTTATGTTTTTGCTATTAGATGATACTTTCATTGTGCCGTTGTTTAGGCGAGATATTATTTATATTGGATTAGATAATGTTTGGTTTTAATTTTATCCTTGAGGGGAGTACACTCTCCATTAGACATATTTTTCAGACTATTGATAATAATATATTAGTGGATGATCTTTATTAGCTAGCATTTGACTCGTATTTTATATCATTTTTGTTGTATATGTTTGTTGATTCTATTACTCCTCTTATTTGTTCTAGATGTATTAGACATAAGAGAATTCTTTTATATTGTAGCTGAGAATAGCTAAAGGAGGAAATTTACCTATTTGGATGTTGTTTTAATTTGAAGCATGTTAAGATGTTAAGTCACTCATATTGTCATAAAGACACCAATTTCTATTAGAAAATCTACAAGGGAAAGAAGTCAGTTATTTATGCTAAATATGAGATATATCTGGATGAAGGTGACATTAGCAACATCGAAGATTCTTTTAGTTTTCTAGATGCTGTGAATAGTGAGCACCATCTTGAGTATCTGGATTCAATGAAAGAGGAATTAAAGTCTATGAAAATGTATTTTGTTTGGAAACTAACCTCATTACTTGTTCATTTCTCAATCATTGGATGTAGGTAGATTAACCTCAAGGTTAGTGGAAGCAAATTTGTCATTCTTGTATTTTACGATGGTAAAATTCATATATTGCTGTATACCAAGTTTTCTTGTCAAAGAATTTTGACATGAAAGATATGGGGTGGCAAGTTTTGTTTTGGGTATTAAGATTACCAGATATTGTACTTCTAGATGTTTAGGGTTATCTCAAAGGTTATCTCAAGGACTTTATATTGATTTACAAGAGATGTATTGAACTAGAAGTTGTAGGTTATTCAGATTCTATTTTTACTAGTTGTGAGGATAGTTTGAAATTTACAGTGTCAAGCAGTCTTTGGTGGCATCATATGTTATGAAAGTAGAATGTTGCATGTTTTGAGGCCTCGTAATAGACCGTTTGGCTAAACAATTTCATTAGTGAGCTAAAGATTATAGATTCCATTGATTTTGGTTTTGATTGTGAACCAATTGACTAAAGGACTCTAAAAAGTTTAAAGAACATGTCACTCCTGTGGGAGTTTTAGAGTTTTTTGATTCTCTTATTTAGTGGGAGTGTTTGTTTATTACTATATATTCCAATCATTTATATGATTGCATGTCATTATTTTGCATTCTCAGATATTGAATTGTTATGGTTATGCAAATGAAATACTGATGCATCATTTGATTGTGTTATGTATTTGAATTGCACGTGCAAAAGGTAAAGACATCAAGTGATGGGCTTCACATGACGGATGCCATTGATGTCAAGTTTGTCTGAGATCCCCGCACAAAGCTCTCAAGTTGCTTGGGCTGAACATGGTTGGTCACCATGTTTGAGGCTTTCATTCTAGATATAAGGTAATGGACTTCATATGACGGTTGCTATAAAATATCAAAATGACATGCATATGCTTAAATGCATGTAGCGTGGACAATTTTTGGATGTATACATTTTGATCACATAAGGTTGTGTACTGTCCATATCACACCATACCAAGCTATCATAAAGTTCCGCTCGGAAACATTAGTATTACTAACTGTTTGACCATGGAGTGTCTTGTATCATAGTAATGAACACTACTAGATGTTATATGCTTGAATGATTACCGTTAGTCGTGTTTTTGAATCAGAGTGAAAGTTAAAAGAACATTTAATTCTTGACAACAATGTTTTTCAAAATAAAAGAGTGGTCACTCATGTTTTTAAGGTTGTTCAATCTGAAGAGTCTTTTTATTTTATTTTCATTTAAGGATTGTTTGGACCAAGTGAGAGATTGTTATGGTTTTTTATATTAAATAAAAGCTCATGTGGTCTCATGCAATCCTTAGGTTTTTAAAACTTGGATTGTATTGTTGTCACTTGAAATTGTGAAAGTTAATGGGTCATACTAAAAAAACGGGATCGAACAGAGACTCATAAGTGTTATTAAAGCTGAAAAATATGGTTGGGATTAGTGACCGTTAGATCCTTAGTATGATTCTTCTCAGCTCTTGGATCTTATTGTAAGCACCCCATTTTTGCACCCCCTATCCCTCTTCCTGCTTCTTCAAAGACTCTAAAGTTTACTTAAAGCCCAAGCCCATTTAGCCAAACTTATACTCAAACAACTCAATCAAGTCCAATTACCTAATTCCCTTACTCAAGCCCAATTATCCAATTGCCTTAGCTAAAGCTCAATTGCTTTAGCCAAAGCTGGATTACCATAGCTCGAGCCCAATTATCATAGTCAAAGTCCAATAACCATAACCCATGACTGATCTACTAATAACCTATGATCCATAAGATCTAGTTCAAATACTCATTCCCATTCAACCCACATCCCAAAACCTACAAACCCAAGCCCACTTACAAAAGACTTCTTATTTTTTTCTTCAAACCCCAAATAGTCTCATTTTTGTGTCTACACACCTTTTTGATCACTCAATCACCTCTCACCAAGTACACACATTTTTGACCATTCAATCACATCCCTTACTCTTTTACACCTTTTACAACTCATTCTTATAAAACAATTAATTCTCTTACACTATTTTTGACCTCCAATCACCTGTCACCAAGTACACACCTTTTTGACTATCCATTCACCAACCATACCCATTTTTACCAACCAATCACCTTTATTCTTCTCACCAAACCCTCTATTAATTACCAAATTGTCACAACCCCTAGAAAACTCTATACATACAAGACTCTCACAAGTCATTTCTCTCATCTCCAAAATCTCAAGTGGAAACCCTAGCTCTCCATCTTCTCTATCCAAAAACCTTTCTAAAGAATCCACAAGTCTCAAAGCCAACACACCCTGTAGGCCTCATGATCACTTAGAAGACTCCCACCCCTTATATTTCTTTTTAGCCTTGAAGAAAGTGAGAAGAAGTTAAGGTTTAGAGTGTGTAGAGAATTTTAGGACTAAAATCCTAGAGTACTTCACTAACTCTCTTCCTTTGTGGAGTTTAAAAAACTCTCATCTCTTGGAGCATTGGAGAAGAAGCCTTTGAGGAGTAGACACTCATTTTATCATTTTCTTTTCTTCTTTGTTTAATGTTTATCTTTTTCTCTCATCTTGATTTCTAGTCCTATTTTAAAATCATTTAAAGAGTCTCTCACTTCTCAAGTATAGTTTGGTCTCTCTATATCAATCTAATCGTGTACACTGTAGAGAGACCCCATCTCAAAAGCAAGGGGAGATCTTCATTATCCTTTTATGTACATATTTTTTTTCTTTTTATGTATCCACAAGTGTAGATATGGATAGGTCTATAGAGAGTGAAAGCTAAAGTTATGCCTCTATTTTTATTTTGTTTCTTTATTGGGATTATAGTCTTCATTCTGGAATTCTTTGTGAAAGTCATCCCCTCTCTAACCTTCATTAGGGCAACATTACATCATTTATAAATAATGAAATGAACCACCTTAAAAGAAAGTGGATGAGTTTTCAATTTCTCTACTTGTCTCTTCTTATTATTCTTCATGTTTTATTTTGAATGGGTAAAAGATGATTTAAGGACTTAAAAGAGGATGTTGTCCAAAATGCCTCATACTAAGACAATTGCATTTGATTTATCATCAATACCAATCCAACAAAATAGGTGTTGGCAATAGACCATCTACTATTCATAATGTAAATATCTCTATTTATATCCTAAATACAATCTTTTAACTTATCCTCTCCTTAAAACTCTCTTAGGTTAAATTTGACTTTAGTTAAGTTTGTCAAAATCCTACCTATATAAAAATCCTAAAGAAAAAAAACAAGATAAAATCTCAAAATACCAAAAAATTCAAAATATAACCAAACTACCAAAAACATCAACCAACTTAGCATGCTTGCTTGTAAGAACTACTATGACTTGATCCCACCAAGTTGAGTAAGTAGGTAGCCTTAACGGGTCCAACTCACCTAGGATTAGTTTCCCTTTCCTCCTTAATCTTATTCTATTTACTTAATTAGCATAATTAAATAAGATACTTAAGTTATATTTGAATTTTTTCTTTAATTGACTTAGACATAGGGAGTAAGTTATGATCTCCAAATGGATCGGGGCCCTAGGGTGCCTAACACCTTTTCTGGGGCTTAATCGAATCACTTACCTAGAATCTCATTTTGAACCTTATACCTTATCCATTGTATATTTGATATCCTATTTTCCCTTAATAAAATAGGTGATGACTCTTATTTTAGGCGTTTAGCATCGTTCCTTCGTAGGGCCTGCTCCGGAAGGAAATGCGGTAAATTTCCTTGCTCACACTTATGATGGGTAGGGTTCCAAGGGTATATAAAGAAATAGGAAGTCCATCTTTTCTCTTACATCATTTTGAAGCCCTATTGAATCCGACCTAAGGAGAAAAGGGAGGACTTCTCTCATCCTCTCGAGCACCATCACACCGAGTGGGGAATATGGATATTCCAACGAGTTGGTTTGTGATTATTTCTTTCAATCTTCATCTCTATTTGATTATGAATTCTGGAAAACTAATTGCATGGTCTAGCTCTCGGATTTAAATGATATTGTTTAGGTTAATATGTTTATTATTTTGAATCCCAATAAACACTGCTAGCATTTGACCACGCATTTGCCCTAAATGGCTCCTCCGTCTGACTGGTCCTCCACCGATCTCAGAATCAACCTCCCCACCCCAAAACCAGATCAATCTCCCTCAACTTCCGGACTCGCCTCGCCAAGCTACAATACTAGGTAAAGATTAACAATTCCCCATTTGGGTCTCTTTCCTAGGGTTGAATAACGATTTGCATAGGGTTTATATTGCTAACTCAATGTTAATTCAACATCTATGTGAAGCTAGATCTTATCTTGGATTCCTTCACGCCTCAAAGATTAGGAAGAAGATATTTCTAAATTGAGCCCTTCTATTTCCACAATTTTTGGCTCAATTTCTGCATTTTGTGCCCTAAATCGGGTTTCAATATGAAATTGGCGTTGGATTCTTCCGATTTTAATAGAAAAATCCAGCTTCTAAGTGTTCAGAATTTTAGGGCACTGGATTCTTCCAATTTTAATAGAAAAATCCAGCTTCTACATGTTCAGAATTTTAGGGCAAATATGAGCTTTCAAGATCTCAAATCTGATTGGTCTTTGGCTCGTTCTATTTATGAATATATAAAGCCATTCCCACAACCTGATTTTCTTCTGTATTCTCGTACATATACATAGTAAACACCAAAAATTAAAATCAGTGGCTTAGGTTAAAAGCATTAGGACCCCCCTCATCTCCAAATCCCACTTTTTTAAAGGAGATTTGTAAAAAGTTTCACAAGAGAGTTGTTTGCATGTTGAGGCAACAACTCCGGCTGGCTGTAATCGATAAACACGGATCAAACAAATCAACAAGAAAGTAAACAAACAAATCGAACCAAAATAACAACATAGATTGCTTTCATCAATCCTTTGTTACGAAAATCCATAATAAATAAATAACAGAGAGAGGGGTTTAGGGATTAGTGAATCTTAAACACAATTAAATGGAGTTCAAAGTTACTGCAAAAAAAAATCAGAGAGAGGGGTTTAGGGAGTGAGAGAGCGAGAGAGAGAGAGAGAGAGAGAGCTTGACAGAGAGAGATAGCGGAAGGAATCTGGTAAGGGAGAGAGACATAGAGAGAGTAAGGTAACTGGAGAGGCAGAGAGCTAGAGAGAGCGAGAAGGAGAGAGCTTGATAGAGAGAGCACAAGAGAGAGAGAGAGAGGAATCCGGCGAGGGAGAGAGATAGAGAGAGGAGAGGAAGGAAAAATGCACGGGGAGATAGGACAGGAGGAAGTGATCGCGCAGATGGATTTGGGGAATTAATTAAAAGGTTGTAGCAAGCGAAATATTTCTGTCACTATTAAATCCATGTTTATCCTTTTCAGGTAAACTAGTAAGTGACCTGTGCGATGCACAGGAACATCATAAAGGAAAAAAATGAATTTTAATTTTAAATTAATATATTTATTTTAACTATCTTAACTTGAAATACCATTAAAAAATGGTAAATTTAAGAAGAAATAAAAATAAAATAATTTGAGAATTAGTAGTAAATGGATTGAGTGAACCTAATTAGGTGTTCTCATTCCATATAAAAAATTTGAGCGGTGCAACAAATTTGGTATGCCAGGTAAGGGGAGTTCGGATGGGCAACAACGCTTGCTGTTGGGCTGTTGCTCCCTTGTGTTTAAAAAAATGAGGGCCCCACTCATGGTTGATGTGGTGGCCACCCTTATTGAATGCATGAACTCATTTTTTCAGACACAAGGGGGCAACAACGCAATGCCAAGCGCTGTTGCCCATCCGAACTCGGGTAAGGGTACGTCAATCCTGAGAATGCAAACTAAATGAATATGGCATCCCTCATCTCTTGTATGCCCTCCATACATAATATCCAACCTGTGGGGGTATAACAATGATGCAGTAACATTTTTAAATCGGATGGGGTATGCAAGGGACCCAATTCTCTTCTCATACCGTCCAGTCCTCTCGCTTCATATTCACGGCCTTCCATATCTATGTATTCAACCAAAATCGCCCACCTATCGGTCACAACAACTCTTCTTTATCACATTCATGCATAGCATACCCTTCTTTAGTATATGAATGTTTTCAGTCCCATGCCCAAATTTCCTTATTTTTATTTATAAACAGCACAACTTCCCCTCTCTTCACCATCGGCCAACACCAGCCCTCCCCAATGTTATACGTCCTCTTTGAAACCACATCAATTGCACCACAACTCACAGTCCCCACAAAACCGTCTCACTCAATCTGGAAATCATTCAACCAAGGAACACATGCAAGATAATGATTTAAACAATTCTAAAGGCATTTGGTGAGGAATTTTTTTAAAAAAAAAACAATGATGTGTGCAAAAGATGTTTCTTTTTAGAATCAAAAGAATTTGACAAATTTAGAAATACAAAAGAAAAAAAAAACGACAAAGTGTGGGAAAAAAAAGAAAACTTAATAGGCAGCTTTAATTTTGGGAGAGTAGTGATACGAAATAAAAATAGAAAAGAAGGGGGAGAAGATGAGATCATTAGAGGGACATTGGATCTCTTGATCTCATTAAAGGGAGATCAACACCTTTTGGTCTCATTCGAGAGAGATCAACACCTCCTAAACCTCTTTCGAAGTTACTTAATTCTCTTCTTGCCTTTCATTCATTGATATTGGAATATTTATACAAAGAAGATAACATTTACAGCCAACAAGCAACTACTCCCACGAACTCAAAAGACTCCCACTAACTAGCAACTACTTGGACACCACGTTTGCAAATAACTAAATTCTATAACATGTTCGTATCAAGTAGTATATATGGTTGGTGCTAAAAAGTAGAATCAATTCGTTGGTGCTTAAGAGATTCATTCTGGAGAGCATTTGTTGAGATATTTAAAAAACAATGCTCTGCAGAACAGATGAGTGATTTTAGATTTTTTTTAAAATTGATAAATCTAGAAATAGGAAAAAAAAATGGCAATATGAGGAAAAGAAAGGAAAGTACAATAGGAAGCTTTAATACATGCGGGTGACAATTCTTGTGCAAGTATTTGCAGCATTGGAATTTTGATAGCTATGATAAGAGGAGAGGAAGATGAAAATGTATGTGTAGAAGTGAGAATAGAGATAGTCCGAGTTTAAAAGGATTTAAAGAGACACATTGTTCACAAATTATAATGCATTGGACGCACACATTAAAACATTTGTGACTGCCAATTGCACCCCCTAAAACCCCTTTGTGACTGCCAATTGCACCCCTTCCCTAAAATTGAAGAGTTACTACAACTTTAAACATAATAGTTAATCCCCTAAAGCCACTCCCTGGCCGCCACGTGGACCTCCCCTGTCCCTGGCTTTCATTAGTAGTTAGTACTAGTAGTGGGATGGGGATGGGCGATTTTGTCAAGGAATCTGGAGGGACAAGTGTTTTCCTCCCTTGCGTTGCGACTACCACCAATGATAGAAGGAAACTGAGTAAGCTATTTATGGATTTTATATATTCTGCTTTACAGTTTTGTTTAGATTTATACATATTTGTGTTAATTAGATTTGGTTTTCTACCATTGTGTTTTGGGTTATTGATTTTCTTCCTGGCATTAAAAGACCCCTTCGTCTTGAAGATGTAGAAAAATAGCTCCATGGAGAAGTGAACAGAAAAAAATAGTCAAATACCATTACCCTATGTTTGGTTGTTGAGAAAATTAGTGAAAACATGGAAAAGAAAAGAAAATTAGACAAAACACAGCTAAGAATTGTATTAGAAATATGAAATTTTCTTTTCTTTTCCAAATTTTTCACCTATTTTCTCGGCAACCAAACATTAAGGATCTGCCATAGAGGAGAAAAATAAAGGATATTAATTGGATAAAAGATATTTGGGGGTGGGGGTAATGTTTATATATATATTTTTTCTATTCTTCGGATATATGATTCTAATTGAGTAGTGATATGATATATAGTTTTTCTTGATCTTATTGAAGATCCACGAGAGATGACGTAATTATGTAGAATAGCAATACATATGATTTATTGTTTGGTGATTTGCTTACCAAAATTGGGTCTTTAATCCTTGAGCAAATGACAAATCCCTGTATTTCCTCATTAGATTCCTGTTTCGTTTTGTAATTCTCATATTCATTCTTATGTTTGCTCGTATTTTAGAAGCAAGTTTTACAAGGACATTCCTTTGATTGCTTAATTCTATCCTTTGCTTTGCAGCCCATCCGTATAATTTTAGCAGTTTACCGGCCAACCTCTGATTCAATTAAATCTCTTGTGAAGTAGGCTCCAAAGGTAAGCTTATGCAACTTTGTCCTTATGGTCAGGTAGACCCTATGTTTTTTACTCCACGTCATAGTTGCTTTCATTTGAAGCCCAATTGCATTCTGGCTAGAAAAATTGTAAGAGATATATTCAAATGCTTCAAACTCATATCATTACAAGTATGAAAGTTTGAAACTTTCCAACTCAGAATATTGAGTCTCTATGTCCTAATAGATTTTTATCCGTTAAGATTATGATTGCATAATTATAAGTCAACTTTGACCTTTTATATGTTTGAAATCTCAATTTCAAAGATTTTACTTCTCAAGAGAGAGGACATTTGGAGTATTGACAAAGATTGACCTTATGGATAAGGGTACTGTAATGGGTAAAATTCGTAAAACCTAAAGTGTGGAAACGACGAGCTCGTCCCCAGTGTGGTGTTATCGTTTGAGTTCATTTCCGTCCTCACTCTGACGACGGACCCGTGGTCTCGTAGACGACGATCACGTCCTCGCTCTGACGACGGACCCGTGGTCTCGTGGACGATGATCACGTCCTCGCTCTGACGACGGACCCGTGGTCTCGCGGACGACGATCACGTCCTCGCTCTGACGACGGACCCGTGGTCTCGTGGACGACGATCACGTCCTCACTCTGACGACGGACCCGTCGTCTTATTGTCCACGATCGCGTATCCTAACACGTTATAAGATCTGGCGTTGCTGCCCCGTCACCTGGGACTGAACCTACCTCTACGATGATAGGTGGGTAACATTGTCTTGGCATTAAATGGCATTTAATGCTGCATTTAATGCCAGTCACCTCGGACGAGTTCCTACTCTTTGCCTGTTCTTTTGTGTGCAGATGCGCGTGCAGTACGAATGGCCGGGAAATCTATCTAAAATGATTACCAAAGTACACATCAGAGATTCGAGAGATGCATGGGCATCAATGGGTATCTATGGTCATAACCAGGATGGTCTATATAAACCAGAGAAAAACAGTATGAAGAAAAAATTTGGGCAGAGCTAAGACCTTTGAACCTTTTGCATTTTTTACTGTTCATCATCTTCTACACTTACTGACTTAATCATCGGAGTACAGGTCAGGGTATCGCACCCTCCACTCCAACCATCTACCATTGCACCAGAACTTGGGAGAAGCTGCTGCTGACGCGTGTCCTTTCGGTAAAATCCCCTCACAAAATTGGCGCCGTCTGTGGGAACTTCTTAAGCCGAAACCACCCTTTGCTCACACCACTTCTTTCAGTCAGCATGGCAAACCAAACTCCCCAGTCTATCACCGAAAACCAGCCCCCTCAAGCCTTTTCATGCACCCCTTCCACCATGCAAACATTCGCATCAGGTCCATCTTCTGGACAACCAGAAAGGCCCATGACCACGTCTGATCCCATCCTGTTACTATTACAACAACAACAGGCCACACTGGCCCAGATAGTCAGCCAACAACAGTCATTGCAGGAGCGGCTAGATGCCTTGGAGCACGGAAACTTGGAGATCGATGACGAATCTCCTAGAGGGGGCTCTGCAGCTCGTAAACTCAATTTCCCTTCTTCTCCTCCCCCCGAAGGAACGGCCCCGATCTCGCCATCTGCACCAGAGAATCTGGAGAGAAGGTTCACTCTCGCTCCTTCTGCTGACAAAACTACCCACCCTCGTTCTCTCGATGCCCACGCTGACCATCGAGAACTCCGCGTCAGCAACGATGGGTTGAAGGCTGGCCTGACCCTCAAAGACGTGGAAGCCTTGATTAACGCTCGAGTCAGAGGAACGGCAGGTGGAGCCTCTCTCGATCAATATGCTCAGAAGTACAAGGACGAGGAGGAGACATCTCCTTTCTCCAAGGAGATCGTCGAATCCTATACCCCATCAAAGTTCACGGTACCAAATTTTGTCAAGTTCGACGGGAGGAGGGATCCTATTGACCACCTGACCGACTTCAAAAATGCCATGGCTGTCCGTAACCCGGATGACAATCTCCTGTGCAAAGCCTTTCCTAGCAGCCTAACTGGAGCGGCCGCAAGATGGTTCCGTAATCTACCCGCGGGGTCGATCAGATGCATGGCTGATCTCCGGTCAGTTTTTATTGACCAGTACATCATCAACAAGAAGAAGAAAGCAGGCGCAGATTCACTCTTCGCCATGAGAATGAAGTCGGCAGAATCCCTTAGAGATTTCACTCAACGGTTTACCGATGAAGTCTCTAATATCGACAAGATTGAAGACTGCACTTGTATAGCGGCCTTCAAAAATGCCATACCCAAGAGTTCCAAACTCTACGAGTCTCTTGCCCTTGATTGTCCAATCAAGATGGACGAGTTAATAGTCCGTGCCTCTAAGTACGGAAGGATGGAGGAAGATATCGCAGCAACAACGAGGCCCAGAGCACGAGGGGTAGATGCAGTGGAGTGGGAAGGCAGACCCTCCTCGAAGAGAGGGAAGAAACCAAAGTATGAAACATCTTCCAGTGACGAGGAACCACGACGACGTACACGGCGGGAAAAAGTTGTGTACGTTGAACGACGAGGAGAACCGAATCAACTCTCATTGGGGATCCGCCAAGATGCAGACTCGTCGAGGAGCACGGATCTCCGGTCCAATGTCCGGCGGGGGGACGACCGCGCCTATCAGAGACGGGAGGAGCACGGACAGTACAAGGAGAGGGAGAATCGAACGACGGAGAGACGTCCTTTCGCGTCTCGTGGTGGTCAAGTTAACTTCACAGCAAGCCCGGCGACGATCATGAAGACGATGGAAGACGAACCATACTTCGAATGGCCAGCGCGGACCGTCCGTGATGTCACCACGGGACCCAGGGCACACGAATATTGTCAATACCACAAATGCCATGGGCATCTCACGAATCGTTGTCGCATCCTAAGAGAATACTTGGAAAGATTAGTCCGTGAGGGCTATCTGGGAGAATACGTGGATTCCGGAAGAAAAGAGGGGCATATTACGGAGCCATCCACTCGGTCTCGCGAGGGAGAGCCATCTGGTCAAATGAACCGAGGTGGAGAAGCTCCGAAAGGAGTCATAAACGTCATCCATCGCGCTCGGACATTGGAAGTCGATGTTGAGCAGCAGTATCGAGCGAAGGCGAGGAAGTTGTCGCACGTGGCAAAAGTTTACCAAGTGCGATCGGCGATGAAGGAAGTCGAACAGACCCTAATGTTCACTGACCAAGACATGGCAACTGTGGTCAGGCCTCACTACGATGCTCTTGTCCTGTCCATGAGAATTGGCGATTTCGACATCAGACGAGTGCTCATAGACCCTGGGAGTGGGGCAGATATCCTGTACCTCCATGCTTTCACAAAGATGGAGTTGGATCCAGCGATTCTTGCTCCCGCACAGACCCCCTTGGTAGGATTCGAAGGAAGTTCGATGCAACCCCTGGGCGAAGTCGTCTTACCGGTCAAAGCTGGACCCATCACCCTGTCCACCCGATTTTCCATTATCGACGCGCCGTCCCCATACAATGCTATCCTGGGACGATGGTGGACTCACGAAATGAGAGCTGTTCCGTCTTCTTATTACCAGGTACTGAAATTCCCCACTCCGGATGGACCACGTGAGATAAGAGGAGACCAACTGGCATCGCAGAAGTGTGATTACACATCTCCCAACCCGTCCACATAGCAATTACAGGTCGGGTCCGTGGAAGAGGAGAACACGGGTGCGTCGCTAGTAAACCATTCTGTTGAACCCACAAAACTTGTCAACCTCGGGACGGAGAACGAGCCAAGAATACTACAGATCGGGACTTGTCTGACAACAGATGAAGAGCGGGAGTTGGTAAATTTTCTGAGAAAGAATCTTGACGTTTTCGCTTGGTCACATGAAGACATGACGGGTATCCGTCCTGAAATCATTTGTCACCACCTCAACGTGGATCCCGTGGTCAATCCAGTTAAACAGAAGCCTCGAAGACTCGCCCCGGCGTACCATGAGGCCGTCAATGAAGAAATCGACAAGTTAATTCGACACGGGTTCATTCGTGAGGTCCAATATCCAGAGTGGATAGCCAATGTAGTAGCTGTTCCGAAGAAGAACGGGAAAGTCAGAGTCTGCATCGATTTCACCAATGTTAATAAAGCTTGCCCGAAAGATTTCTTCCCAGTTCCCAGAATAGATAGACTAATCACAGCGACCGCGGGTCACGAGATGTTAAGTTTCATGGACGGGTATTCGGGTTATAATCAAATCCTCTTGGCGGAAGACGATCAAGAGAAGACGGCCTTCATAACGGAGCGTGGCCTGTTCTGTTACCGGGTCATGCCCTTTGGCCTGAAGAATGCCGGGGCCACCTACCAACGGTTGATGAATCTGATGTTTGGACCCTTGCTCGGTAAATCAGTGGAGGTGTATATTGACGATATCGTTGTGAAAAGCCGAACTCGGGTCTCTCTTGTGGCTGACTTGGCGGAGCCGTTCTCTATTTTACGTACTTTCAATCTGAAGTTAAATCCTGAGAAATGTACATTCGGCGTCGCCTCGGGCAAATTCCTCGGTTATCTCGTCAGCCAACGGGGCATTGAAGCAAATCCCACGCAGATCCGTGCTCTGATAGATATGCCGGAACCAAAGACAAGGAAAGAAGTTCAAAAACTGACGGGCCGTATCGCTGCTCTCAACCGGTTCATATCAAAGTCTTCTGATCGATGCAGACCTCTGTTCGAATTGCTAAGAAAGGATTCCGTCTTCAGATGGACCGAGGAGTGTTCCCGATCTTTCGCCGCCTTGAAGACGTATCTAGGCTCCGCTCCGATCCTCTCTGTACCTGAATCTGGTGAAGTATTGTATCTCTATCTCTCCGTCTCAGAACGAGCCATTGGTTCCGTGTTACTCAGAAATCACGACGGCGTAGAGAAGCCTGTCTATTTCGTCAGCAAAACATTCCACAAGGCAGAATCCAATTACAGCAGAATGGAAAAGGTATGCCTGGCTCTTGTCTTTTCAGCTGAGAAGTTACGTCCTTATTTTCAGGCACACACCATCGTCGTCATCACCACGTACCCTTTGAAAACTGTGTTGGGACGACCTGAAACCGCGGGACGCATGTCAAAATGGGCCGTGGCGCTTAGCGAGTTCGATATCCAATATCAGGCCCGAACCGCAGAGAAGGGGCAGGCCGTTGCAAGCTTCTTAGCCGATTTCCCCGTCGACAAGGCCGAAACTTCAGCGGAGTCCGACCGTCACGAACTCCCAGACGACGCGGAGGAGGATCCCGTTGTGGAAACAGGGACTGGAGATGGAACAAAACTGACGACGTGGTGCGATTGGCTCTTGTACGTTGACGGGTCGTCTAATGTCAGCGGCTCGGGGCTCGGTGCTGTTCTTGTCAGCCCTGATCATGTTAAAGTGCAGAAGTTGACGCGCCTTGGTTATGCTGCCTCCAACAACGAAGCTGAGTATGAGGCGTTAATCCTTGGGTTGCAGAGTGCCCGAGAATTGGGAATTTCTAAACTCCGGGTGTTCTGTGATTCACAGCTCGTGGTGAATCAAGTCAACGGTACCTATGAATGTCGGGATGAGCGGATGAAGCGCTACGCTGCATTGTTACAAGAACAACGGAGAGCCTTTGATGTTCTCGAAATCAAACATGTCAGAAGGGACGATAACAGGCATGCTGATGCATTGGCCTACCTCGCCTCGATGATGCAAGCCGATGAGCCCAAAACGATCCTCATGGAGTATCAAGAATACCCCTCTATTGAACTACAGACGCAACGCACGGTGTTATCTGTAAGCCAAGCGCCGAGCTGGATGACGGGCATAGTTATTTATTTGCAGAATGGAATTCTCCCCTCTGATGCAAAGGAGGCGAGACGAATACAATATAAAGCCCCCCGTTACACCCTTGTGGACGGAGAACTGTACCGTAAATCCTTTGGAGGACCTCTTTTGAGATGCGTGCATCCGGAAGACGTAGAGAGGATTTTGGCCGAGCTCCACGAAGGGATTTGCGGCATCCATTCGGGAGGACGGACTATCGCTCATCGTGCTCTGGGGCAAGGGTATTTTTGGCCTTACATGCAAGCTGACGCACAAAAATACGTACGAAAATGCAGCCAGTGTCAGCATCATGCGAAGTTGATTCATGCCCCCGCTCAAGAACTCAATACCGTATCTCAACCTTGGCCTTTCGCTCGTTGGGGACTCGACATCGTAGGACCTTTTCCCAGAGCTCCCGGTAATTTAATTTTTCTGCTGGTGGCCACGGATTACTTTTCCCGGTGGATCGAGGCTGTTCCCCTAGCGCGTATTAGAGAACAGGAAGTGAAGAAATTTTTGTGGGAGCATATTATCTGTAGATTCGGTATCCCGCAGTCCATCATTTCTGACAACGGGAAGCAATTCACGGGAAAACTCATCGCCGACTTTTGCCAAGAGTTGAAAATCAAGCATATCTTCTCCTCTCCTTATTATCCACAAGGGAATGGTCTTGCCGAAGCAGCCAACAAGAACATTTTGAATGCCCTCAAGAGAAGGCTGGAAGATTCCAAGGGAAAGTGGACCAGCGAATTACACAATGCGTTGTGGGGATACAGGACAACACCACGGAGCCCGACGAACGAGACCCCGTTCTCTTTGGCGTACGGAGCGGAAGCTGTTATTCCCACTGAAGTCTGTCTGCCCACAACACGATCACGGAAGAAACACGGGGAGGAAGACAAGAATGTCAAATTAATGGCTATTCATTTAGACTTGTTGGAAGAAAAACGGGAAGATGCCGGCATACAGATGAAACGCTATCAACAACAATTACGAAAGGCGTATAACAAGAAAGTACGGAGAAGGATTCTTCAAGTTGGAGATCTCGTTCTTCGGAAAGTTTTCCAAAACACTCGAGAACCCAATAGCGGGAAACTGGGCCCCAACTGGGAAGGACCATACATCGTGGATCGTGTCGGAAGTCCCGGGGTGTACTACCTTAAAGACTTACAAGGTAATGTAATTCAAAAATCATGGAACATTATGAATTTAAAACAATTTTTCCAATAAAATTGTGTGTTATGAACATTTGTTAATGGCATGAGATCAGTCGTTTTACTTACATATTCATTACGTTGTAACACATTCTAGACGAATTACGACGACGAGTGTATTTCACTCGCACAGGGTACTCACCACGGGACACAGGTGGCTCATACTAAGGAATTACCATCTGAGCATCATAGCGGCTTATACTAATGGAATGTCCTCTGAGCATGGTGTCCCATCACGAGTTACCACGGCGAGCGCATCTCGTACGAACAGGGTACTCACCACGGGACACAGGTGGCTCATAAAAAGGAATTGCCATCTGAGCATACCGGTGGCTTATACTAATGGAATGTCCTCTGAGCATGGTGTCCCACCACGAGTTACCATAAGTTCGTCCTTATGAAATGGACTTGTTGTCAAATTACGTCCGTAGAGTTAAACCGCTTCTTTAACGACCCGTTGTTAGAAGTGATGTGAATTATTTTCATTATGAGATTTATATTCAATGACGAGTTAATTATGTGCCATGTCTTATTATATTCAATGACGAGTTAATTATGTGCCATGTCTTATTTGAACGAGATGATTATGCCGGACCAGTCGGTTGCAACACAGCGGTCATAAAAGGAGATACATATAGAACAAAAGTTTTTTTATTGATACAGGGTGAACGGGAGTACATCCGATACAAAATTGAAAAGTAAGGGATGGAAAGGAGGAAGAATCAGTCTTCGGCAACGTCGACAATCACGACAGCGTCGTCAGGAACGGTCGGAACGTCTTCAGCAACAGCAGCAGGATCGGCAGAGGCGACTTCAATAGGAGCCTCGGGCAAGACGGGAGATGGTCCAAGAGATGACGAAGGTTGCCCCCCTCCTTGTACCTCGGGTTCTTCGTCAGGCGAGATCTCCATACCCACAGCCTCAGAACGAGTGGCCTCGTCTTTCGACTGTTGGGGAGACTCAACTAGTCGTCCCGATTCTCGGAGCTCGTTCATGATTTCTCTCTCCGTCTCCACCCGATCTTCAGTTATCAGCCGCTCCATCTCCGTCTGGAAGTGGGCTCGTAGAGACTCCGTCAAAGCCTCCTTGGCGGCTTCAACCTCCTTGTCCCTCGCGGCCATGGCCTCCACGAGTTGGTCGGCCAGTGCCGCCTTCTCAGCTCCCGTCGCTTCTAGCCGCTGTTGAAGAGAGTTCACGATCTCGTCCATCTCACTGATCCTGAGGACGGACCTCTCGGCCTGTTCCACTGCCGCCTTCTCTCCCTCCATCGCCTTACGGGCCTCGTCCCGAGCTTTGTCCCGCTGTTTCACAGCCGAGGCAATAGTGCCTTTAGCAGTCCGAAGATCCGCTTTGACAGACATCAGCTCGTGGTTCAGCCGTTTCATGTCCTCGGCTCCCCTCTTCTCCAGGTCAAGGACCTTGTCCCTCAGTCCATTGGAGGTACGCCTGTTCTCGGCGGTGACCTCGTACATCCCGGCAAGCATGTTGCCCAGCTACAAAAGAAGAGAAAGAAAGATGGTAAAAAAAAAAAAAAAAAAAAAAAAAAAAAAAAAGCGTACCGTGGCAACAGCTCGGCTCGCAGCACTGAACATCCCCATCCAGTGCAGGTCCCTTGTTGCGGCCATGTCCGCCGGGAGTCTCATCGCCAACATCATGGATGTGGCGATAGAGTCGTGCTCCATCGCAGAATGAGCAACGGTAGGACGGGTGTACCCTCTAGGGAAGACGGGATTCCAGAATTCGGCGGGCCCCCCCCTGGTACCCCTCTCTCGAGGAGGGGCAGAAGACGAAGCCACATTTGCGGCTGGGGAAGGAGCAGAGGCCGGGACGATCCCGGGGGCAACAATTTCTGCCACGGAAGACGGAGCGAGCACAACCTCCGTGGGAGAGCCGCTACGGACGATTGGAGATTCCTCCACGGGGACACCACTCCCCTCGCCAACCGTTGCTACCTGAGTAGGTGACATCTCGGCGGATGCGCGCTCTCGGGCCCGTCGATCGTGCTCAGCTTCTCGCCGAGCCTTCTTCGCCGTTATGGCCTTGAGAGCTTCAGCTCTCTCTCTTTTATCCGCCCTCTTCTCCGCTGAAGATAGACGGGTAGGGCGAGGAGGACGAGTCAAGGCCGGAGCTTGTGAGGGTCGCGGAGAAGGTTGGTCTGCCATTTCTCCTTCTTCTCCAAGAGCAGCTGTCTGTTCGAGCGGTCTCTTTGCTGACGAGCGAGCTTGTCGACGAGATTTTTTGGATTTGGTCACTACTGCTGCAGCGGGCTCTTTCTCTCGAGTCGAGGACGGTCTCCAGGTGACGTAGGCGTCCCCTTTATCGCCGCGAACTCTCTGGAGCTCGTACTCTTCTTCCGCGGACAAGTCAGGGAAATGTACTTTTGAAGCCTCTGCAGAAAAAGGAAAATATCATTAGCCATGTGGCAAGAACGCGTTATCAGAAAACCGGCAACGGAAAACGAATGACTAATAGCAGACCTGAGGTAAATTCGTGGGGAACAGGACGGGCAGTCTCTGCCCTCCAAGCACCGGAGACCACGAAGGGCATCTCCTTCCAACCCCGTTCCACGTCGGGGAGGTGTGCGACGATGTCGGGAATTTTGGGTTTTTGTCTCCAGGTGAAGAACGTCTTCTCTCCCTCCTTCACAACCCCGGGACACTTCACGGCGAAGCGGAAGTGGAAAACGTGCCTGGCTTCCACATTATACCCGTCTCTGTTGAACTTGTCCATCAGAGACATGTACTTGTAGAACTTCGGGTGCATCTGTCCCGGGGCAATTTGAAGGGCGGACAAGACGGAGTCCGTGACGGGAGAAAGGGGAAATCGAAGTCCAGCCTCAAACTGAGCGAGGTAGACGATTGTGCAAGAAGAACGATGGTCGGGAAGAACGTCTTCTTCCCCGAAATGGAGGTGGACGTGAGAAGGGATTTGGAAAAGAGTTCTGTAGTGGTCAAGTGCGTACTTAACCACTGGTCTGGTTTTGGATGTGGAGGCGCCGGTGATAACACCGTGAGGGGCACTGCCTGAGCAACTAGCCTCATCGGCACTGTCTATCCTAACTATTTCGGCAGACATGGTCACAAACAAGGAGGAAAAGAAGAAATTTAGGAAAGACAACCACAGAAGAAAAAGAAAGGAGGAAGTTCTTACCGAAACTGGATTTAGGAAGCAAGGGGAGGCACGACCGGAGAAGGAGGAAAACCAGAACAGCAAATCGTCGGTGAGGAGAAATTCCGGCAGAGTAACAGGTTGCAAAAATTCGAGTGAAGAAGAAGTACCAGGTCTTCGGTACTTATAGGCCAGACCATGATTCTAAGGACGATAATGGCCTCGATCTGTATCGTACGCGTGTCCACGCGTGTAGGCGGCCCAAAGGGCAGGATGGTCTTTCGACCAAGTTAAGTAACCGTCGGGAAAAACGAAGCGTCCGGAGGATAATGATGACAGCCTGCTAAGCATTTATGAGGAATGACGTTTCGGCACGCGCAATACAGCTGGCACGACGCTACGTCTTCGCGTACAGAGTATGTGACCTATCATCATTCTGAGGTGAGCCGTATCTTCTCCTCTATCGTTTCGCTATATTTATGACACTCCGAACCACGTTCAAAGTATCATAAAGGGGCAATTTGTAATGGGTAAAATTCGTAAAACCTAAAGTGTGGAAACGACGAGCTCGTCCCCAGTGTGGTGTTATCGTTTGAGTTCATTTCCGTCCTCACTCTGACGACGGACCCGTGGTCTCGTAGACGACGATCACGTCCTCGCTCTGACGACGGACCCGTGGTCTCGTGGACGATGATCACGTCCTCGCTCTGACGACGGACCCGTGGTCTCGCGGACGACGATCACGTCCTCGCTCTGACGACGGACCCATGGTCTCGTGGACGACGATCACGTCATCACTCTGACGACGGACCCGTCGTCTTATTGTCCACGATCGCGTATCCTAACACGTTGTAAGATCTGGCGTTGCTGCCCCGTCACCTGGGACTGAACCTACCTCTACGATGGTAGGTGGGTAACATTGTCTTGGCATTAAATGGCATTTAATGCTGCATTTAATGCCAGTCACCTCGGACGAGTTCCTACTCTTTGCCTGTTCTTTTGTGTGCAGATGCGCGTGCAGTACGAATGGCCGGGAAATCTATCTAAAATGATTACCAAAGTACACATCAGAGATTCGAGAGATGCATGGGCATCAATGGGTATCTATGATCATAACCAGGATGGTCTATATAAACCAGAAAAAAAACAGTAGGAGGGAGAGGAAAATTTTTGAAGAGCTAAGACCTTTGAACCTTTTGCATTTTTTTACTGTTCATCGTCTTCTACACTTACTGACTTAATCATCGGAGCACAGGTCAGGGTATCACACCCTCCACTCCAATCATCTACCATTGCACCAGAACTGGGGAGAGGCTGCTGCTGACGCGTGTCCTTTCGGTAAAATCCCCTCACAGGTACTAAATACGGATGCAGTTGAGGTAAGTTAGCTTACCTTTTGTTCAATTGATTGCACATTATAATTTGATAATGTTGTGCAATATTGTTTAGAGCAAACTATCCTTTTGATTCAAATATGATGAAGATTCTTGTTTCGAATACATATATATGTGAGAATTCTTATTAACAACACACCCATAACACTACCCCAGTACATTGATCCATTTACACCTCTAGAAGGTGAAAGGTTATCACCATTGGACCACCTTGGTGTAAACTGAGGAATATGCCTCCACATCCACTAAATCACCGAAATGTTAAGTACGGATTTCTTTTGCTATTCTTCAATGTACTTGTCTTCTTTTTTTTTGGTCCAATGGGGGGCAAAGCCCACAAGTTACACAGAATAGAACCTAGGGGTGGTAACCCCCATTACATCATTCATAAGCAAAAACCTTAAGACCATCCGGGGGATCTTTAATGTACTTGTCTTCTTTGTTAACTATGTAAATCTGAATATTAGCGAAAGTGGACAATAATAATTGATCTATTTTCATCTCTATTATTGACCGGATATGTTTGCAGTGTTCTTGTCTGTCTTGTTATAACCAGTTTAACAAATCTAGAGAAATAAGAAAACGAGAAATCAAGCAATCACACAAGAGAGACAAGATATACATGGTTCAGCAATGTGCCTACGTCTACGAGAGAAAATGGCAAGAAATCTACTAAGAATACGGGAGAAAAACACTATATACCAAGGTTTTTAATTTCGAAATTTTCGATGATTTCAGCCAGCCAACCCGAACCGAAATCCCGAAAAATTGCGGGATTTTGGCGAAATTTCGAAATTTTAATATTTTATTAATTATATATATTTTATTAATATATATATATATATATATATATATATATAATATTTTATTAAAATTTTATATATTTATATAAATATTATTATTATTTTTTTAAATTAATATATAAAAATTTGAAATTTCAGTAAAAATTTTGAAATATTTCGGAATATTTCAGAATTTTAATAAAAAAACAATTAAAAAAAAAAAAAAATCAGATTTTGGCTGAAATTCCAAAATCTTTAAAATCCGAAATTTCCGAAATTTAGCACTAAAATCTGATTTTCGAAATAAACTCAGTTTCGATGTCCTTGGGGTTGTCCGAAACCGAAATTTCAAACCTTGGTGTATACAAGCTCTCTCGAAACCCTCGAAAACCCCCTTATTCCACATCCTCACCCTTTATATATCTAGGGTTACAACGAGAAGACAAAATGGGTCATCAAATATCTAGGTAAGATCCATACTAACTTCCCAACAAAACTCATATACAAAATTTGAACCAAAACTCACATGTCTAACAAGCAGGAAAGAAGCTCTAATCCATCTATTTGGTAATGCTCTATAAAATGAGTCCAGCCATAGAAAAAGTTTGGCTAGGCAAAAAATCCTATTAAATCTTTCTTGAGTATACACCTTGATTCATTAGGCTTCAAGAACATATTTTGGCAAGACCAAGAGGATGCACTCAGCACGAATGCTAAAAGAGTGACATTCTTCAAAATGAACTGCAAGCATAAATGCTTTATAATGATTTTATAATGATGAAAATTTTATATTATTTTGATCGTGGACACCTTCTTTGCCCATTCTTGTTGCTATATAACATATACACGTAACCATACTAAGTGGATTATATTGCCAAATTAAACTAGGATGGCCTCAAATGTTCTAAATTGTGCAAAACTTCAGCTCATTTGAGACACCACTGTGTTTGTTCATTTCTTCTATTGGGGATGGGATGGTGGTATTAGAACTTGAAATCAGTGTGTTACTATTGATGTTGTGGGTCTTTATTCTCCATGTTGCAGGTTATTGTTGATAATGTTTCGTGTTACTATTTTGTGGAAAACATGTATGAGGTTGTAAATATTTTAATAAAACTTGAGTGCTACTATTTTGTGGAAAATAATTGCATTATGAAATTATGCATATACCTTTGTAATTTTTTATGCATATTTTTATACCTGTTCATACGGCCAAAACAAGTATGAGGTATAATTTCTTTTTTATGCATATAACTTTGTAATTTTTTTTATACAATTATGTTTGTTATGCTTTTTTCTTAGAATTTGAGTATATTATTTCTGTAGCTTGGTGCATCTCCACCTAGGCAAGAATTTCCTAATGGACTTAATATTTTTAGATGAGTGAGAATAGGTTCCAATTAGTTGGGTTCATGCTCTTTTGGTGGTGAGAAATTTCTCATTAATGATTAGTTTTTCTACATATTTGACAAGTTTGCTACTCAGTTTCTTCTAAATTGGCATCTCATCTAAACCCAAAATCTTGATTTTGGTAGACAAATGTTGAGAAAAGTAACAACGCCTTGCAGCATCTTCAAGATAATAAGGTCTTCTTGTACATAGTTTTCAATACTTATTTATCTCTTTCATGTTTGATTTGTGAACACCCCATTTTTACACCCCCAAAACCCTTTTATTAATTTAATTTAATTTTGTTTTGTGAGCCTGAGTGTTGAGAGAGAGAGAGAGAAGGGGAGAGAAGTCCAAATCCAAATCCGTGATCCATTTCTCAAAACCCAACAAAGCCCAAGCCCAAGTGCACCTAAGCCCAAATCCTCAAAGGGTTTGAACCCTAAGGCCCAAGGCCCATCTCTATTACCTATATAAAGCAAGAGAGGAGTTTAAAAAACACTATTCATTTTCATGAAAACGAGTTAGCCGCCCCTTCTCTCTTCCAGCAGACCTCAGTCCGGTAGCTCAAGCTACTCTCCCCCGGTTGGGTTGCAGTCCAGCGATCTTCGCTCTCCGGTAGGCTATAGCGGTCCATCAAGCATCCTTCCTACTCTTTCTCCCTTTCTCCATCTTCCCCGGTGAGGTTCACTTCAACTCCATCAGCCCAACTCCGTTTGTTCTCATCGCCGGCGTCAGCATCTTCGTTTGTGAGGATCGGCCAACAGTCATCACCTCCGGCGAGCTTCACCATTTCGGCAACACCACTATCGTCTATTTTCCCCCAATCTGTAGTAAAGGAGAAAACGGTCCCGATTAGTCCAGCAATATCGCCGGCGAGCTCACTGTTTCCGATCATTTTCTCCGTCCAGCAATGTCGTCGGCGAGCTCACTGTTGCTCCTGATTACCTCCATCTTCACCGTTCGCCTATTCCAGCTCCGTTGAGGTCCAGCAACACCATCGTCTCCTTCACTTCAGAAACAAGGCTTTAAGCCAACCTCATCCCTTGGGTTTTATTTTTGTTTTTGTTTATTTTATTTGGTGGATCCCTTGTTCTGGGGATTGAGTGTGTGAGAAAATTGAGTGTGACGCCAACCTTCTTCCTTCATATACCGGAGCAGCCGATAATATCGCACATCTACCATCAGCCCTCGCAGGTATATCTCTACCCCCATTTTTATTTAATACCTTTCATCTATTGTAGTGTAATATTTCTTTGGATAGTTCAAAGCTTGGGCGGGAGATTTGAATCATTGGAAGCCCCTAGAATCATTTTAAAATTATAGGGCCTATTTCTCGAGGCCTTAGAAAGATAGCGGACCAAAGCCAATTGACCATTAGTGGTCAATGGGCCTTGGCCCCTTAACTTTCTCTTTGAGCCCATTTATTTTGTCGTGTATGTAAGTATTATCCATGTGTGTACAATAGGGTTAGGCCACGATTTTCTTTTCCTATTTTGCCTACTTAGGGCACTTAGGTAGTTTTTTTTTTTTTTTTTTTTTTTTTTAACCCTAAATAATTGGCCCACCCCGTTAGTTTAGCCATACAAAAAATCAAAAAATATAAAAAAGATTAAAATAAATTAAAGGTACTGGTCTATCCTCTTTGGGACCTAGAGCAGGGTCCGTATTTAAACCATAGCCTCTTTTGGTTTAAGGCCGCTCGATCCGCCCTGCTCTTTGCCTTTAAGTTAATTAAGTCAGTTAGGCTTTATTTTTCTTTTTGCCTACCTTGGGCACTTAGGTTAGTTCTTGACTAGTTAAAACTTGCCAAAATTAAAAAAAAAATACAAAAAAAAATCAAAAAATACAAAATAACAAAAACATTCAAAAATTTTTTTTAAAAGAAATCTACCCTAACAAATGAACGCCCCCTAGAGCTCCCCCACGAGCACCTAGCTACGCAACCATCTCTCGGAATGAGATTCATAAATCTCAATTCCACATCCCCCCAACTCAAACACGAGTTGGAAATGACCACACTCCGAAACGAGTATAAAAACAGTCACGGACCCCGAACTACTATGAGGGTCTGATTCCGACTAACCGGATAAGTAGGCAGCCCGAGCCAGGGTTCGACCCCAACCTAGGATAAAGATCTTATACCCCTTTATGATTGTTTATGTTTGATTAGCAAAATTAATAATTGTTTTAGGAAATTTTAAGTGATTTAAATGTTTGGCTTAGACGTAGTGAGTAGGTTACCATCATTGGATGGAGGTCCTGGGGTGCCTAATCTCTTCCCCAGGACTTAAAGGGATCTCTTACCTAGACTACTCTGGACCGTAGACCCCCTTATTTTGGATTATCTCGGGATCCTACTTCCCCTAAGTAGGTGGCGACTCTTAAAATAAATTTAGCGTTATTCCTCTACTCTCGGACCTTATCTCGACACTTAGAGTTGAGAGGGGAGGAAAGGCGGTAAATTTGTGTGCTTACATGATTAATTCAAGTTTGTTACTATGTGAAGGGGAAAATTCCCGGACTCGCCACGCGTCAGTAGCTGATAAAAGGTAGAGATCAAAATACTTCACCTGCAAAAAGAAAAGAAGGAGTCGGGTGTACACCCTGAAATATACTCCGATGATAAAGTCAGTAAACGAAAGAGATGATGAATGGTAAAACACTGTAGCATTGAAACACTGAGAGAAAGCATGAATATTGGAAAAGCTATTCTCTGATTGATAATTCCGCGATCGTATGCACTGAGTCTCAAGTGGGTATTCATAGGTTGAGCTCTGGATGACCATCGATGGCTTGGATGACCATGCCATTAGCTTGCCACTTATTACCAAATAAATATGATAGATCTTGAGTCTTACGTGTCACATGTGGGAGCCTACAATCTCTAAGTCGGTTTCGAGTCGAAAACTCATCTGAGGTGACTAGCAATAAATGCTAAGACAATGCTTTCCACCTAACGTCAGAGACAAATGATCTCCTCTTGAGGATTGGGTCCTGATAGTCGGTCTCGCTGTTGACTAAAGCACGGGTTCATTGTTCAGAACGAGGACGATATTATTATCTTGATGACTACAAGTCCATTGTCGAGAAGACAACGTTTCCATTGTGAATAGCACAACGGGTCCGTTGTCATATGCACAATGAATATGTACTCAAAAACACATATGAGCTCGTACACACCGTTATAACACCAAAAACATGCTCGTTGTCACAACACTCTGATTAATTACGAATGTTATCTTTTACAATTAGCCCATTTATGATGCTTTGAATGTAGTTCAAAGTAGCATAAACCTCTCAGCATTCCAGAAGAAGAAAAATACTGTAAGTCACAAAAATTGGTTGTACTCCATTTTTCGTTCTCTACTCTCTGTCATTGTATATGCTCCGTTGTCATTGATCTCTTGCTTTTACTATACGCGAAGATATATCGCAGCACCAACTGTAGCATGTCTACAAATCTATCACGTCTCATTAATGCATCATTGTTCTGCGCGAAACTCGAGACGTTTCATTCGCTCCGACGGTTACTCTGTCTTGAAAAAGACAATCAAGCCCTTATTGCCGCTGATGTGTACGCCCGAGATGAAGGCTAATTTTGTCATACAAAAAGATTAGTCTAACACGCTTTATTCAATTTTTACGAAAATGACTATCTTACCCCTGCACTAGCCCACGTGTATAGCCACGATTGAGGTTATGCTCGTCTTTACACTCTGGAATTGCTTATAAATAGATGTGCAAAGAATTCCTGCTCTCTACTCAAACTTGCACTGTTATTCTGCCGGATTTTGCACCTTTCGATGATCTGCAGCTCCTTGTTCTCTCTCTGCTTAGCACCGTATTCTACTTGGTAAGATTCTTTTCTTTGCTATTTGCTTTAGTTCACCATTTCACTCATAGTTTGCTGGTTACTCTCTGTCCTTAGCTCCTCACTGATTCTCTACATCTTAGCGTACTTGGCACATCACCGATTTTCTCTTCCTCTACATTTACTTTCATTCCTCTATTTACTTTTGTTTTTGCGTCATGGATGCCGAAATAGTTAGAGTTGATAGCGATGATGAAGTTAGTTGCTCTGGTAGCACTCCCCACGATGCAATTGTTACTGCTTTCAAACCCAAACCAAAACCAGTATACAAATATGCTCTTGACCACTATAGAACCCGATACGAAATTCCTCCTTATGTTTATCTTCATTTTAACAAAGAAGACGTCCATCCGGACTATCGCTCTTCTTGCATTACTGTTTATCTTGCTCAATTCAAAGCTGGACTACAATTTCCACTAGACCTCGTTGTCGACTCCGTCCTTACTACCCTGCAAATAGCTCCTGGACAAATGCACCCGAAATTTTACAAGTACATGTCTCTAATGACCAAGTTCAACAGAGACAGATATAACATAGAGGCTAGACACGTCTTTCACTTCCGCTACGCTGTGAAGTGCCGAGGAACTCCTGAGGATGGAGATAATACCTACTTCTCTTGGAATCAACAACCCAAAAATCCTGATGTCGTTACACACCTCCCCAATATAGACAGAGATTGGAAAGAGTTGCCCTTCATTATCTCTGGTGCGTGGAGAAATGAAATCGCCCGTCCTGTTCCTAGTGAATTCTCCTCAGGTTTCTTGATTCTGCTCTACTCCTGATACTGAATTTATATATTTCCGCTGCTACTGATAATAATTCATTCTGTATAGAAATCTCCAAACCACGATTCACAGAACTTACACATGCGGAAGAACAACCATTATGAGATATCCACAAGGAGAAATGAGATGAATATATTACCTGGAGGCCACTATCAGCTCTTGAGCCTACACTTGTTGCGGATAACATTCTTCAAGCTACTAATACTGCTGCTCCGGAACAACTGACCAGAGAAAGAATGGCTGAACGCATGCCTCCACTTCACCGAGCACCATGAGCCCCTCGATCTACCCGTCCTTCCCTTCTTACCACAACGGAAAAGATGGCTAAAAAGAAAGAAAGGGAAGCGGCTCTTAAAACACTAAAAGCAAAAAGAGCTCGATGAGAAGCAGAATACGACCAAAGGCTTCGAGAACAATAAGGAAAAGAGATAGCTGCTACAACTTCTATACCACCCGAAATAGATAGCGATGAAGAACTTTTTGGCTCAGATGACCTACTAGAGGATGATCAACCTCTAATTACCAGAACGAATACTACCACGACTACGGCTCCGACTACTTTGCTTACTCTTGCCAATGTTGCTGCTCCTGACCCCAATGCTGCCTCATCTTCTACTCTACCACGAGAAAGAACTATAACGGAAAAATCTACTGAAGAATGGAATCCAGTCTTCGCACGCGGATATACAAACCCTATTGTTGCTCACACGGCGATGGATCGCAATTTTATAGCCGCTGCTCCTAACCCCAATGCTGCCTCATCTTCTACTCTACCACGAGAAAGAACTACAACGGAAAAATCTACTGAAGAATGGAATCCAGTCTTCCCACGCGGATATACAAACCCTACTGTTGCTCACACGGCGATGGATCGCGATTTTATAGCCACATTTATGTTATTTGCAATGAGGTTACCTGAAGAGATCGCCACAACGAGTGATATACACTTCATGGGGAAATTCAGTACTACAACCCGGGCTGTTGCCATGGTAAGGACTATCTTTCTCTTACACACACTCGTAGTCAACTTGCATATCTCCATACTGATAACATTCTTACTTCTAGATGAGCAACATGCTTGCAGGGATATACGAAGATTATAATAACATTTGAAATACATCCACTGGATTAAAAGAGAGGGTCTTCCATCTAGAGCAAAACGAGACAGAGGAGATAAAGAAACTAAACCGTGAACTGACAAAGGTGCAGACAGAATTGAAAAATGCTGAAGATAAACTCTTTGTAGTCGTCACACAGCGAGATGCAGCTCGACAAGAGGCTCTCAGAGCTGAAGAAGGAGAGAAGAAAGCACTGGAACAGACTGAAAGGGTTATCTTTCAGAGTAGCAAACAGGACGAGATCGTCAATACTCTGCGCAGACAACTCGAAATTTCTGAGGCGGAAAAAGAAGTCCTGGCGAAGCAACTCAAGGAGGCTAATACCCTAAAGGACAAAGAGATCAAGGCCGTGAAAGATGCTCTAACGGAAACTCTCCGCATTCACTTCCAAAACGAGATGGATCGGCTGCTAGATGAAGACCGGAGAGAGACCGAAGATATCATAATGAAGTAGCTCTAGGAACAAGGAAGACTGATCGACATCGATGATGACTCCACTGTATAGCTTTGCCCGTTGTTGTTTCCCATTGTACATTGTTTTATGAATGAATTACTTTTTGCATATATGTCTTGTTCACTATACTACACTTTTTAGACACTTGCACAAAGCTTATGATACGTATATAATACAGGAAAACAAGAAGCAAATTTATATGCTCTTGAGAATGCATGATAATAAACATTTAATATGGATACAATGCAAAACTATTGGAACCCATGCACCCAAGAAATGACACTCATGAATATATCGAAGAGACAAGACACCGTGTCTGACACTATGCAAGTTATTTATCCCCAAATCCTTAAGGGACCCGTAGTGGCACATTATGGTAACAGGCCCCGATAGCATTGCAGGCCACTTGATTGCCTAAAGACAATGGATCTGACGGATTCACAGATGCCCCACATTAAGTATTAAGGTTTTGATGATCAGTCATTTGATAGCGCATTTACGATATTTTATCATTCAATTACTCATAGAGATGACCTCATGCACCAGATGACCTTATGCACCAAAGAATAATTCACTAAAGAATAAATCATCAGCTCAATGTAAGCTCAAGTAACACACTTATCACTGACCTTGGTGTCTCCGGATCTTATGTTTGTTACGTTATACTTGCACTATTAAAGATTGCACTCACTTGTCAACCATTGATTACGCTGAAAGGGCATTGAACACCGGGATAAAATAGACAATAAAAACAAACTTACACTAGCAAGACCGTGCCAATGAGTTTGAGATCGAGACAACTAAGACGAGTCTACGATAGCGCGAATACACTTGCACTGGTTCGTCTGCTAGTCACTTTGCACATAACACCTCAGGGGTTGATAGAATACCAAATTGTACATGTTTCACAACATTGAGTAAAAAGGAAGTCGTTAGATGTTTATAATCATCACAAGATAAAAATCTGACAAAAACTTCAGGCAATGCTCTGAAAACCCTTGCCGGTTGATATGATAGCCCTAGTTAGGCACAAAAAACAACATCTTCAAAAGGACTGAACAACGCTCGCAGCTCACAGACTCTCTTGCAATTCATCATCAGGAAGCACATATTCGTTTAAGAAACCTTCCCGCGCTAACCTTTCCAAATAGGTCTTCAAATCACCGCATTGGTTAGTCGTATGACCATGACTTTTGTGATACTAGCAATACTCTCGCGCTCTTGGCTCCCTGGTGACGTTACAACTTGCATGAGTAGACCACTCGAAATTTGGATCATCTTCTATGGCTCTCCTGATCGCCGCAGGGCGGGCTGTGAACATCATTGCGCAGCTCGCCTGGAGGAGAGACGTCACTCTACTTCCTGAGGATCTCTGCCCTGGAGTAACGTTGTTTTCTCAGTTAAGCCCTGCGCCCATGCATCAATTCATTCTTGCAACAACTGTTGTTGATTGGTAAGTTGCGTTAGGAGGGATTGCTGATATTGCAACAACATGATGCTTTGCTCTGCTTGAGACATTTCTGGCTCTAGGGGGTGCTCTTCCATTGGAGACGCATCGGTTGGCTCAACCATGGTAGTAGAGATGAGCAAAGAGAGGATTCGAATAATTTAGTACTGAAGAATCAACTTTTCACTTTGTATAGTGTAAGCGATCTAGGAGAAAGTTTTCCCACAGACGGTGCCAATTTTGAAGGGGAAAATTCTCTGACTCACCACGCGTCAGTAGTTGATACAAGGTAGAGATCAAAATACTTCCCCTGCAAAAAGAAAAGAAGGAGTCGGGTGTATACCCTGAAATATACTCCGATGATAAAGTCACTAAACGAAAGAGATGATGAATAGTAAAACACTGTAGCACCGAAACACTGAGAGAAAGCATGAATATTGGAAAAGCTATTCTTTGATTGATAATTCTGTGATCCTATGCACTGAGTCTCAAGGGGGTATTTATAGGTTAAGCTCTGGATGACCATCGATGGCTTGGATGACCATGCCATTAGCTTGCTACTTATTACCAAATAAATCTGATAGATCTTGAGTCTTATGTGTAACATGTGAGAGCCTATAATCTCTAAGTCGGTTTCGGGTCGAAAACTCATCTGAGGTGATTAACAATAAATGCTAAGATAGTGTTTTCTACCTAAAGTCAGAGATAAATGATTGCCTCCTAAGGATCGGGTCTTGATAGTCGGTCTCGCTGTTGACTAAAACACAGGTTCGTTGTTCACAACGAGGACGATATCGTTGTCTTGACGACTATGAGTCCGTTGTCGAGAAGACAATGTTTCCGTTGTGAATAGCACAACGGGTCCATTGTCATACGCACAACGAATATATACTCAAAAACACATATGAGCTCGTACACACCGTTATAACACCAAAAACATGCTCGTTGTCACAACACTCTGATTAATTACGAATTTTATCCTTTACACTATACTTGCACAGGGATCTAGATCATGACGAGGGCTTAAACAAGTCGCCCTTTAGAACCTTGTCTTTGTTTTTCAGTTTCTCTAGCATAAGCTTAGAATATTGCAACCATAAAAAGCATGTGTTGTACCATGACCTCAATGTGTGTATGATCTTGTTTGATCAGCTCATAAGCCTTTAGAAAAACAAAAATCATTGGTTCTTTCATTTTTCAAGTGATTTACTTTTTGTTGCATACCCCTTATTCTGAGCCTAGAGTTTGACAGAATGGTGATCCCAGCCTATCTTGCTTTGGCCATATGAACAACAACGAAGATGGCAAGAACTATAGTACAAACTTAGCTTGCATCCCTCCAGTTGATGCATGGATATACTGTAAGGTAGGCGGTCATTATGTTTTTAATGTTCTATTTCTCTCCTTAAAATTGTTTCAATAAGGTTTTGTTTGACCAAGTATGCTCATGAAACAAGCTTCTTTCCTTCCTATTTCAAGTTCCGCTTGGTTATATTCTTTGACGACTGCTCCCAAATAGAATTTTGGTTGCTAATGGGTCAATCTCTTTTTCTCTATTTTCTCTATAGGACCCATTTGTCATCACTCCTAAGGAACAATTTTCTATTCCTTGTGAATAAAAACTTAAAGAGTTTCTTTTTTCAGGAAAATTTTTATTCACAAGGAATAGAGAATTGTTCTTGGGAGTGATGCCAAACAGACCCAAATTAGCCGAGTACGATCAAATATTCAAAAAGAAAATAGTTAGCGCAATGGTTTAAAAAAAAAATTCTCTTCCCAAGAAAGGACATTTTCTACACACTTTATTGAGGGTTTTTCTTTAAATATGCTTAAAACTATTTCAATTTTTCGTAAGTAAGCTTTGACGTCTTAAAGAGGGCATTGGTTTAAAAGATAGTCAAAGCTCCTAAAAATATGCCTTAAGAGGGGCATTTAGGGAAATATACAAACATGTTTACATAACAAAATACCCTTATTTAATATTAATAATTCCCAATTTACTCATGTGTTAGGCATATTTTTGGGAGCTCTGATTATCCCATGAACCAGAGTTCCTGTTTGTAATTAATTTCAAATTTAATAAAAAAAATTAGGCTTCTAGGGGACTAAGATTTTTTTTGGACAAAACTGTCATTGTCTTCAGCCTCTCAATTTTTTCTCTCTCAAAACTCCTTTCTCTTGGACAAAATTAGATATGCTCTTCTTTTTTTTCCCTTCTAAAATCTCTTCGATTGACATTTTATTATACAAATCTCATATAAATTTTGATTTCATGTAACCAAAAAGCGTACTGAACAGTTTCGTTTTGTTAGCTTATCCATTAGGGCTGTCAAGGTTTGTCCCGGTGCTTGTGTATCTCCCTTTGGGGAGTGACGACTCGTGTTCGAGTCCTGCTGTGGCTGTTGAGCACCCACTCTTGTGTCCGGACCCCCTGACCCAACCCCTGACATAGATAGCTAATGATTGTAGGACTACCAAAAAAAATTTAATTAGGGCTGTCAAGGGCCAGGCTCGGTGGGCTAGGGGCTGTCAAGGCCCAGTCATGTGAAAAGTATCAGCACAAGCCTTATAGGGCCTGAAGGAAGCTCGGACTTATAAAATCGCCATCCTTGTTTTTTTTTTTACAACCATGCAAAATGTTTAATAGCAGTGTATCTAATCCTTGACTTTGCTTTATGATGACGCAATATATATTTACTAGCAGAGACCCGTGCGATACACGGTAATAATTAAGAATATCTAAAATTAAATAATATTATTTATTTATTTAAATATTAAGTAATATATTTTCAGACTATTTCATAAATTTTATTTTTAATAGTATTAGTTTCTTATTATTTGATATACATTATTATTTGTATTAATTAATTAATTTTATAATAATAATTTATTATTATTTTAATAGCATGTATAGGAAAATCATAAGTTATTTAGTATTAAACTTAAATTTATACACCCAAGAGTTGGAGATAAGAGATAACTCTATAATAATGGAGATAGATAGGACTCTAGGATGAGATAGTGGGTCCCAAACCTGTAAGAGTTGGAGATAAGAGAGGAGTCTATAATAGTGGAGATAGAGAAGGCTCTAAGATGACCTAAATCAAACGGTGAAGATTAAAGAAGGAAGCCACATGACATCCCTAGGATTGAACGTATAGGATTCGAGAGAATGGAGTTGGGAGAGCAGGGAGAAAGTCTTATTCCTTTATATTATAGTATATATATATTAGCAAAAACCCTGTGCAAATGCACAGGGTGTTGAAAGAAAATGAATAAACGAAAAATATGATGAGAAAATTAAAAAATGGATAGTAAAAAAAGAATAAAAATAAAATAAAATAAAAATGATGATAGTTTAATCATCTTGTGAGATTTTTTATATGTATCATATTAATCATTTAAAAATTCATAATTTTATTGTTATATATAAATTTTTATCTTATATTATTATATAACTTCAAGAAAGTAAGTTTGTATCATTAGAAAAAAAAATTATCTCATTTCATCTAAAAATTTAATGTGTCAAAATTATTTAAAAGTTTTAGAGATGATATTTATTGTAAATAAATAAGTTCTTTAAATAATTAGTTATTAGAAAGAAAAGTTTACATAGAAGAGAAAATGTTAATCTCTTCCTATTCTTCAACCCGAAACAACATCTAATTAAATTTTTTTCTTATGGGACTCACTTTAACACTATCATTGATTTGCATAATATAACAAAATGCAAAATAAAAATCAAATAAATATATCATGTCAAGAAACTCAATTTCTTATAGAGTATTTACTAATAAGAGAGTTAATATAATTAATTATAACCTAAGTAAATCAATATAATTTATATATATTTATATAAATGGAGAGATTTAGGGTAGACTATTATTTTAGGAAAAATCACTTTCCTTCGTTTATTATTGTTAAATTTGTTTTTACAATTAATTGAGAGATGAAAAACTTTAGATGAAACCACTTGACACTTTAACACCAATGAATATCAAGAATAATTTGAATTTCATTTTATTACTCCTAATATCAATGATATCTTGAATCTCATTAATTTCAGTGAGAATAATTTATACTATTTCAAATCGCTATTGCAAGAGCAAAATAGAAAACCCAAAATAGTGCCTAAAATACACTAATATTCAACCAAAGCTCCTTGTAGAGACTCATAAGTATAAAGGTAAGTATGCCAGAACCAGAACCTGACAGCTTCTAATAGCATCAAATTATTCAGAATATAGTACCTGAAATTGCACTCATGTCATATTGCATCCAGACTTTCATGAAAACAAACTTCTTAATATTTCCACTCTAGATGCTCCAATGTGTAAGAAAAACCTTTATGGTGAACCATACTAACTAAAATGCACAACTTGTCAAATCCTTACATGTTTGAGAATGAAAAGTGTCTTATGGATTTGTCTACTATTTATAAGTTATTAGAGAGAAGGTAGACCAAGAGTAAGAAAATTTGAGGGTGGTAGATGTTACAATTTAATATATTGTAATTAAAGAATGAGAATATAGAGGGAAGGAAAAAAAAAACCCTTAAACTTCATATTTTTAATAATTTAAATGTTACAACTTAATTAGTTGCAATTAAAGAGTAGAATTAAAAGAAAAAATAAATATTTAATGTTACAATTTAATTAATTGTAACTGAAAAAAATAGAATGTGAGTGGGTGAAGGTGAGCAATTAACCCATTACTTAACTAGGAAAAAAGAACAATAATTAAAAAAGTAACATGACGTTTTCTTATTGGATCAATCAGAAGATATGTTGCATGAACCAGAATAGAGAATAGAGGCCAATGATATATGCCACGTGGAACCAACCGGCATATAGTATTAGTATATATATATATATATATATATATATATATATATATATTTTCATGAGAGAGCCCAAATCCAACCGCTTTGTAGCTTGAACCTTTGAATTTCCTTGATCAATTCTTTTTTCCATTCTTGCTATTTGGTATATAATTAAAATTGGGCATATATAGTTTTTTTCTTATAATGTTTTTCTAAGTTTGTACGAAACATTACTACTAAAATAGAAGTGAGAGATCAAATCATAGCCAGCAAGAGATCAGATCATAGCCAATTGCAATTGAATTCAAGAGAATTCAATTGCATATGTGTCACACGTGTATTGGAAGAGAAACAATTTAAAATTTTGAATTTCATGCTTGCTTATTCCTCATCTAATCCACCACTGACACATGTAATTGAATTCAATTGCAATTGTGTTGGCAAGAAATTTAGTTTGTGTCGGGCGTGCCAGTGTCACATGGCAAAATCAGACAAAAACCTTTAGACCTTAGGCGCCGAGTTGGACAAAGTGACTGAGAGCGCGTCCGCTTTGGTCGTTTGATCAGCCACCGCCGAATGTATCGATCGGGCGATTTAGAGAGGGAGAGGTTCGTCCTTCTATAATGAGTTCTATTGTCTTCGATCATCGAATGACTTTCTAAATTTAACAAAAGCAAAGTAGAGTATGATAATGCAATGTGTTTGTGTGAGAAAGATGAAGAAGACGATTAGACAAAAGTAATCTAAATTTGATAAAAAATAATCATAAAAGACAACTTACAAACTATAATGCAATCGAAGCGAGTCGCAAACACAAATATATAGTCCCACCATGGTGGATGTTGAAAACAAAAGTGACTAACATACTCTCCTGAATGAGGAGGAAACTAAGTTGAGGTAGGCTCCTGGAAGAGGTGATTACCGAAGATTGTAAGAGAAACTCTCCCGAATGAGGAATGACTAAAGCTGAGGACTCTCCCCGAGGAGGATTTGGGTTGCCATGGGGCAGGTTGCTATGTAACAGTGTTGTGTGTTGGGTTAATTGTGCAAGCCCTTTCTCTTTGGTGCCTTGGTTGCTTTATACACATCAAAGGTGGTTACAATAACCGTTCAACGTTAATTGCAGCCATGTTCTTGAGATGATGATCACTCCTTCTGAAGCAAAATTGGTCGTGGGGATCACCCTGATAGTTAGCATAACTACCTCGTTTACTCCCTTTTGATAGTTTTACTCCCTTTTGATAGTTTAAAGGCGTGGCCACTTGTCCTCTTTTAAACGTACCTTGGCACGAAATGCAACGGATCAAGTATCTCTCATGTGTGTGTGCGTGAGTGGTGTGTGTTTTCCCTTCTATTACCTCTAGCTTTGCCTTGTGGTATTGTTACCTTGACCAAAAAAAAAAAAAAAAAGTCTTGCGCGTGATTGGACCGGGTCGTTTGTTGTTTCAGAAAAAAAAAAAAAAAGGGCTATAATCGGCCTTCCTTTGACATTTTGGCTCAACACTGTTTAAAGACCTAGCTTTGATTGGCATAATGGGCTTGAATTGTAGCCCATTGGACTGGTTCGCCCATTTCTAGTGTAAACAATTCACCCCCCTTCTTAGGTATTTAAAAATCCGAATAGAAGTGACCTTTTTTCGGCAATACTTTTTCTCCATGGTTACGGTACATCGGTACACGTATCAAAGAAAGCCGGAGAGATGTAACGAATGGGCCTGCCTCACTACTAACAATCTAATTCAAAACTCTAGAGTTGACTTTTGGTCACGGTCGTCCACTTCTATAGAGTGCATTAAGTCATCCAATATTTGCATTGAGACGTTCTAGCAAACACCCCGTGAGCACATGTCAAAAGTTAAGTTTTTTTAAAAAAAACGGAAGGAGTCAAAGTTTTTAAATTAAAAATACACATCTAATAGGAAGTTAAAAATGTGTGGAGTAGAAAATTTCAGTTAAAAATTTTGGAGGGAAAAAAAATGATTTTTTTTATTTTTCCTTATTTTTGTTTGTTGAAAAGTCTAGGGTTAGGGGTTAATATCTGCTCAACTCAAAGAGTGGGGAAATCACAACACCCACCCTTGCGGGACTCAATCCCGGATTCATCCTCATAAGAAGGGGATACACTACCATTAGGCTATTCTTATAATGTGTTCATTTTCCTTTTAACTTGATATATAATGAGAAATTAGGTAGATGCCAGATTTCCAACCTCTGCCATGACTTCGTTTGAAAATATTAAATGAGCTAGAGAAATGACCCAGAAAACTGAACCCATCCCCTATAGGCTGACCAAATACTTGAGCTTCTATCAGTAGAAGGGTGTCTATCTTTCGCTATCTATTGCAGATAAATTTCATAACTAATAGGATTAGGAAACGTTGATAATGAAGGCATTAATCATTACCTGATCAATTGTATCAAAAGGTAAATCTGCAGTTCCCAAATCATGAGTGACTGCAATGTGAATGGAAAAACTTCTTGAGCCGTTTAATATATTGGAAACAAACCATAAGAAAATTGTATTCTTAAGTTTCAACTAAGATCTAAAAATCCTTCTCACATCAGCACTACATCTTTCCTCATTACCACTATATACATATAATCCTCCAGAAAACATAACCACGAACACAAGTGAATACTAAGAAGTACTCGAAGACCAGGTTCCAATACATAAACATATTATCAAATAGTTTACATGCATGGCGGAAAAGCGGTTAGTTTGTTTATCAAATGTGTGGCTACATTAGTGACGCCAAGTGTAGATAAATACTTATTTAGTTCATGTTAAATTGATGATCATTTTGTTACTACCTACCAACATTCAGTACCGAACCAATTTAAGATCCCAATATTGTAAGAGTTCAAATAACAATATGACTAATATAATGATAATCATGCAATTACTACGAACAAATGTAAAATACTTCAAAAAAGAAAGGAAAATAACTGTTGTGAACATGAACTACGAAACATATATCATGAAAATGTCAAAAATGAAGAAGAATAAAAATAAAGGAAGAAATGACATTCGTTATCAAAGTAGAATCCTAAAACAGTAATCAAAAAGGTTTCATGATTCAAAAAAAGATAATCAAACAATGAAATGAAGAAGAAAATGTCTAAATAATAGTATATTTAAACTGGTGCCACAATTTCTGTTGATACACGCTTAGAAGAACAGTATTAAAAAAAAAGGCGTAAAGGTCGTGTCGTTTGAAGTGGGAGAGGGATATGGGATAGAAAACGCTTAGAAGAACCGTTTTGAAAACCAAGAGACTGTCTACGTACAAAAACTATTAAGTGTGACATGTGTCATAAGATTTCAATGTTAATCCTACATGGCAGAAGGAGAAGGGAGAAAACATCTTGGCTTATATTTAGTTAATAGATAATCCACATGTAGGGAAGTAGAAGAGGTGTAGATGATGTATTAGTTTACAACCAACCACGGGTACAATTGCAAAATCTCTAACTCCTAACCCGCTTAAAATCGGGTGAGATCAGAATTTGCCACCTCAAGAAGACACTACATGGTAAAACCCAAAACCATGGGGATTTTTTTCCCCTTCCGTTCTTGGCTACAGATTTTTCCTTTTGTTAATATACTTCCTCTTTTTGACCGGGTAGTCTATAAATGTCCAATCAAGCTGATTTTTTGTTACAAATCCCTTGGGAGACCCATCATGACATCTAACGGTTGAATTCCGGACTCACTTGTCAGGTGTCACGTTATTAAGGGTTGCTCATTGAAGGCTTTAATGAAAATGACTCACTTATGAATGTCCGATCAAGCTAATATTCTGTCACATGTCTCTCAGGAAACTCATCTTAACATCCAATAGTCAGATTCTGTAACATCCTGTCGTGTGTCACATTATTAGTGAGTTATGTTCATTAAAGCATTCAATGAGCGGCCCCCTAATAACATGACATCTGACGGGTTGTTTCAAAATCTAACCGTTAGATGACAAGATAGGTCCTCCAAACAACACGTGACAAAAAATTAGCATGATCAGATAGTTATATATTGTTCAATTAAAAGTAATAAGATCAACATAACATACTAACAAAAAGAAGAATATGTTATCAATAAAACAAAAAAAAAAAAAAAAAGGTAAAAACAGTATAATTTCATAAACCAGAGGGAAGAATTTTACCAAACCTCTCCCGAGGTCAATGTAATTTATCCAAAGAAAAAATATCGTCTACTATGGAGGGGGACCACCAAACCACTCACTCTCTTTCATCAACCCCAATCAGATGGTACGGATGAGATTAGAGCTCACTTTACAGTCTGAATCCACAATACAGCGATGGAACCGAGGAACAGAAGAAGGCCTTTCCTCCTTAACTTGGTTTTCTCTTTACCCCCCATCACTTTGCTTTTCACTTTCTTCATCTCCTTTCTCTATTAGGTACATGGCTCTTCAAGAAAAAGACAATAAAAGCACCAGGAAAAGAACCCTAGTAAAAGAGTAGAGTTCTCAGAAAAGGCAGCTTTTTTCAGATTCCAAATCCCTCACCCAAAGCATCATTTGGGAGTCTGGGACCATTTAGGCAAAATGATCCAAGACTTGACCCCACGGTCGACCACTACCCACCATCCTTCCACAGATTCTAGCACGCCGAAAGGGGGTAGCCATGCACCATGTACTGCAGTTACAACTTTACAACTTTATCTGAACAGCTATTTAACCGGAGTGTGAATTTTTGAGTTCTACTCAAAATCTAAACTAAAACCCAACCAAAGAGGGTTGGTGCAGTTGGCCAGCATCCTCTCTCCATGGTTGTGTGTTCAACTCCCAATCCTCGACTTACCCTGGTGGTGTTTGTAAGAAATATTCCGTGTGGGTCCTTGCAAAAACCCGAAGTGACTAGTCCTTGTCTCAAAAGGATTTGGGACAACCATCCAAAAAAAAAAAAAAAAATGAAAAGAATTGGGTTTTAACTTGTGAAGTTAAAACTCTGACATCTCCGGGTTATCTACACTTATATCTCAGAAATGGCAGCAGAACTCCATAGATCAGTGAGCCAACAATTCTCTTCTGGCTTCTCCATGCCTGACTGTACTAGCAGTCAGATTCAGCTGTAGAGAAGCTGATGAGTTCTGATAATTAGTTAGTTCCACAAGTATTTTTAACTGGTAGAGTGGCATTTCAACTTTAGTCTGCTAAGAAGGGCAATTTCGCCATTTAAATTGGTATACCCTGAACTAGTTAGTCTAGTCGTAGTAGCCATACTGGAGTGTTGGCATTCCAAGTAAGGGTTAGTTCCACAAGTATTCTTACCTGGTTGAGTGGCATTTCAATTAACTTGGCCTGCTAAGAAGGGGTAATCTGGCCATTTAATTGGTGCATTGCGAACCTTAGTAACCAAAACCTTGCAATACCCTTGCGCTCCTACACTCAAACCTCGCTCCCCGCTCTCTGGTTACTTAGCCCTGAACTAGTGGGGCCGTGCTGGTGGCATTCTGAGTTTTTTTTTTTGGTTCAAGCATTCCGAGTAATTTTATCCTTACCTAGAAAATGGCTCAACACTAAACAAAGCAGCTAAATTCATTTTTCACTTCTCAAATCTTATTATTATATTACAAGACACAAGTGCTTCGACAAGATGCTTAAAAAGAAACTCCCAGTCCCAGCTATTGTTTTTTATGAATCCACTCACAAGTACTTCGTTGTATGCATATGCTTTTGCTACTGTACCCTTACCTTGCTTGATTATTAATATTGCTGGATTACCTATAAAAAAAAAAACACTAAACAAAGTAGCTAAATTCATTTTCCACTTCTCTAATCTTATTATTATATTACAAAGTGCTTAAACAAGATGGTTAAAAAGAAATTCCTAGCTATTGTATTTTATGAATCCACCCACAATAGCGGGCGTCTGTCTCCATAATTAACTGTTAATTAAGTAAAATAAGTTCATCTGGAAGAATATAGGCATAAAATAAGGTGGACAAGACAAAACAAAGCTTATGATTTACAGCATTTTCTTAATACAAATGATATCCACATTCATAACCCTAGTAGTAACATATTATTATTTAACAAAACATTGTCATAAAATTCGAAGCAACCAGATCTGTCTGTAAAATAATAATATTAAGAAAGGACAAACTGATTGCTTGCTGCCAGAGTGCGGGCTTTTGAGCACTACTCAAAGTCCAAACTAAAACCCAACCAAAGAGGGTTGGTGCAATTGGCTAGCATCCTGGGTTTATTCCCTATGGTTGTGTTCAACTCTCACTCCTCGACTTACTCTGGTGTCCCTAGGGAAAATTCCGGGTCAGTGCAGAAACCCAAAGTGACTAGTCCTTGTCTCAAAGGGTTTGGGACACCCGCCCGAAAATAATATCAAACTCACAAGAAATCATGGACAAAACAAACATAAGTTGATGAAAAAGCTCGAAGTGGTATGATCTGTTATGAAAGAATTTCATCTTTTTTATTTGAAGATACTGAGTTGTATTCAAAATTCAAATAGTTGGGGAGAGTCCAATCAGAACTCCTAATTTCGTAGTTACAGTTGTGCAGATTTATAATCGACTAGTATAACTAAATCTAGAGATAGCAGATCATACACAGACAAAATTCTATTTGAAACCTACAAGTAAACATGGATTGATTACCAAATGGAAGATAGGTTAGAAACAGGAATCTTAGAAAGAAAAGGGAATAAAATGCATCACGATTTCTAAACAGTGCACAGGGAGAAAAATTACACATCATACCAGGACTCAACATCCTCCACTGACTAAAAGAAATAAAACAAGCTCCATTTGTTGCTCCATCTTCTTCACTGCAACAATAGTGGGAGCCAATTTGAGGCTGATTAGAGGCAATTGAAGACACAATAGGCTGTGCTCATAACATGCTGTCTGTTCTTGCAGGCAACCTCCTGAAGTAGTTGAGCGGCACCGAAGGAAGCTTATGGCGGAACCTTGGATGCCTTAACATATAAAACCCTGTGAGAAGGGCCACAACCCGAAATGGTGTAACATACAGCACTATGGCTGCAATCAAACAGAAAGTCACAAACAAAGCCGTAGCTCTCGGATCTCGCCAGCTCAGCAACGATTGCAACCTCTCCCCTTGAGTTGCCAAGTCTCCTACCACCGTCTGTATCCTCCCTGCAACACTTCTCAGACGATCGTATCTCATCCTCACAATTTCAGCCGGCCGAGAAGTCGGAAAAGTATCAAACTCTTCGTCCAATTCATCAGGAAATACGGTATCTGCATGAGATAGCCGAGTGTCCATGTGAGGAGGTTTTCTTGGTCTCCATCGGAAGTACCAAATACCAATCAAGAAGAGGTAGAGAAAAATTGTAGGTAGTATCAGCTCCGGATACAGGACCAGTATTAGAAAGAGGATGTGAATCAGAATTGTCGTAAGAGGGTTCTTCCAGTGGCATATCTGATCAAACCATTTGCCAACAGCAATCAACCCGCTCAGGACTCCCATAATCCTGAAAAAATTAGCTTTGCTCCTCCGCATACTCCACATATGCGAATCCACGTCCAACATATACTCCACGATCTCTTTCCTTAATGGTGGCTCAGCACGGCTCAGCCTCATCGAGACAATCTGAGTGGCTTGGTGCCTCAAGTTATCAAGCTGAGAAACAGATAACGGATGGAGATAGTGCATTTTTGGCAATAGTGGCTGTGTATAAATTTGCAACATATTAATCAAAGATGAGCATGTAAACCTCACAGCCAAATGAAGCTCACCCATCTTCTTCACACCTGAAGTATGTAAAACCAGAAGTGGATATGCATGTGTGTAAACCCGATCAGTTTCGAGTGTAGAAAGCCGAATCCTCACCTTACCAATTCTTGAATCCTTTGGCCCTCCGGCCTTATCTCCTCCATGCAGATGCCAATTATCAAATACCCCAATCGTAATGACAGTACACGGATCATAAACCTCCCATGTGTATTGCTCATTCCACTTAGGGGTGAAACTATCTATGATTGTCCTAGTCCGGATCCACTTCTGCCCGTATTTGGCCACACAATAAGCATCAGTGGTTCCACGCCCATCTTTCGTCTTCATTGGCAACAACCCCTGGGCATTCAAAATCCCCAATTCCAAAACCCCAATACTCGGCTTCCACAACTGTTTTGCGGTTGGCCTAAGATCGCTACTGTAGTGTGTCGATTCATCCAGAACGTGATACCCACCATCCAGACAGATTCTCAGATGAATCCTACTGGCAAACTTGATCTCCTTCTTCTTTTGTTCCCCCTCTACAACCACATGTTTCTCAAGATTATACCACCTAGTGTTCACAGCCTTATAATCTAACCTCCTATCCACAATCTGTAAAGAAATTATACACTTGCCCAAACCTTCATCCTTGTTGGGTCCAACCCTATCTTCCACACTCAGAACCAAGTGCTCCTCAAATGGTTCTGCTGCTACAAACATCAAATCCTCATTCCACATAGGATTGATACTCCTGCTCTGAGAAACTCTAGTTTTCAAAACCTGATTTCCAAGGACAGCCTTAACAAAAACTTCTGGGTACCTACCCTTATCACCGGGTTGTAAGTCCTGAGCCTCAATCACATTAACCCTAACATACCAAAGCTTAGGGGAGAGATATACCTTGGACCGAATGTTTGCAAGCCCATCACTGCTAACCGCTGCTGCATCTGAATGCCATGCTTCGGGAAATGCTTCATCAGCTTGGGTTCCCATCCAAACAGCCAACATCAGCTCTCCTTTAACCTTATCTCCCTTTCGATCTTCCAGTCTATACCACTGTGGCGCTAACGGGCTATCTGGTGGAACACGTTTTGGGACTTCACTGAGATCAAATGAAACCCGCCCCATAAAATCATCCTTCACAAAATCCTTATCCTTCACCACAATCTCGACTGCAGAAGATTGGATTCGATCTTTCGAGAACGCAAAGACCTGATTCCATTCAGGGTTCGACTTCTTTTCAAAATGGCGGGTCGTGCCCTTGTAATTCCCAAGCTTCACTTCAACATAGGGGTCACAGCTACCAGTAATATCTTTCGCTGGCAGATCCTTGGCTTTGACGACACGAACATACAGGTAATGCATCTGCTCGACGAGGTCATAGGTGCTTGATAGCTTATCACCAGTAAACCCTCCCCCGCCAAGGTGAGGCGAGGTCTCTTTCAGGGAGAAGTCTTCGGGTGGGTGAGGCCGCTGCATTTTGTAGGATGCAAGCAGGACAATGAATGAAGCCGGAGGAGGTGCAGAAACGGTCGAGCGTTATAGAAGAAGCAATGAATATTTGAATTCAAATGTTTTCAAAACTCCAGGAGATACAGATTATAGAGCCGTTATTATTCCAACGCAACCTCGCTAACCTAAATATTCGGAAACGGAATGCTAACAGTTTCCAAGTACTTTTTCGGGCTTTGGAAGGTGAGGGTAACCGAAAAGTACGATTTTTTCGAAGCAAATCGTTATCTGAAATTCAAACCTTGGACAGATTAACTGATAGCAAAAACGTCGATCGGAGAGAGAGATTTTATAAACAAAGCTTTGCTCAGATTTTGGGAACTCAAAGAGCCAAAAGATGAAAACAAAACCACAAATTCTTAACTTGAAATCCTAGATCTCTGATACATTAGAAACTCGAAGACTCGGAAGAGGAAGAAAGAACATCATGAACCACCCACACTACACGGTATTGGAGGAATCTTTAGATCCAAATGCGCAAAAACCTGTAAAATCAAAGTGATAAATTGTGCATTACAATCACGAACGCCATATCTCCAAAATAAAGAAAGAGTCTTCATCAAAAAAAAAAGTAAAGGAAGAGCAAAAAAAAAAAAAACTCATACAGTTATCAGAATGTCCTCTACAACAATGGATAAACAACTTCTACCCGAAACTTCTAGATCTAAATGACGAAAGAACTCTGAAATAAAAATAAAACCAGTAAAATTCGAACTTCAAGCAAGCTGCAGAAGATCAAAGCCTCAACGACGAAAATATCAACACATTCTTGTACTATTTACAGTGAGAAACACAGTTTTAGATAGAAAATGAGAAGGGGAAAAAAAAAACATCGTCAAGGGTCTGGTGGTGAAAATGCGAAGATTTTCGAATTTCCAGGGCCAAAAAGAAAGGAAAACAGAAAACTAAATGAAGCTGAGCTGATACCTCGGAGACTCTAGAGAGCTTCTCAATACTCCAAATCGATTATCCAAGGTTCTTCAAGTTGCAGTAATGGAAAGTCGTTTTCTTTTTAAAGTTTAATGGAAAATGAAATTCAGAAAATAGAAAAGCGAGAGAGAAACAGAGAAAGAGCTCATTGTTGAGAACTGGATCTAGAAGAATACACTGAACCTACCCTTTTTACCCCCTTTTTTTTAGAGGGAACCCGAGGCACACGCTCGAAGACTGTGGTCGGTCTCCTCACGTGCCAGGTCCATTGCCATAGTCCTCGTGTATTTCTCGCATGCCAATATCTCGATTCGATATGAGATATCGCTGTTTAACACTTAGCTTCTCGTGAAAGTGATGGACTAACGGACACAGATGATGATGGGCAAGGTTAAGTTTTGGGCTGTGATTAGCACACCACTCATTACACTATCAAGTCTAATGTCATGGCCAACGTATCTCTTTTAATTCCACAAAAAAAAAAGGTTAAGTTTTGGGTTGTGATTAGCACACCACGCATTACATTATGACGTCTAATGTCATAACCAACTTACCTCTGAGCTTAAGAAAATTAAAATTAAAATTTTTATTTTTCTACTTTCTAAAAATCAAGGTTATTAGATTACTTAATTTTAAGAGTGTGAGAATCTTAACTACAGTCGATGTGTAATAAAAAGGGGCATTGACCAATGAAGACTACACATTAGACTACATAGTCTAATGTGGCAGTAAGTACATATTCTCTTAATTTCTCTAAAAACTACCGGCTTACCCTACCGGGTATTGGGTCTATAAGTCGAGTAGCTAGAAACTCGGTGAGTCATATCAGTTAGAAGCTCTGAGTCAATGCATAGATAGACCGAGTTTAGCAATCTTATGGTAGTGTTTTCAGAACCAGACCGGGTCTCAATCCGGTAGAGTGGCGATTCTCATTGGATCGTGTCCTTTATTGTAAATTAATCATTTTTTTTTCCTTTATCGGTCGATGTCCACCTGCTTTTAACCCCGGTTTCCTAGTTGAACCAGTTGGTTCTGGTTAGTGATGGCAATATGACCCGCCCCCGTAGGGGCCCCGTCTCGCCCCGCCCCTATAGGGGCGGTTTTTTTTTTAAAATAAATCGGGGGTTGGGTGGGGACAGTATAAAAAATAAAGACCCGACTAGGTTTCGGGGCGGGGGCGATTTTAATATGCCCCACCCCGGAACCACTTTAATAAATATATATATATAAAGGCAGTAGTAGGGGCGGGTGGGGATTTTATAAGCGGGACGAGGTTGGTTTCACCATATATAAGCTCCGGTCGGGGGCGGGGGCGGGGCAGGGCGGGGGCGGCTTTATAATTGGGTCGGAGCCTGGGAGGTAGAAAACCGTCCCGCCCCACCCATTGCCATTCCTAGTTCTGATCGGTTCTACTAATTTTGTAAGCATTTCAATTCCCAGTTTTACAGGTTCAACCGCCGGTCGCCCGGTTTTAATAACACTGACTTATAGAGTCCCACCCCTTAATTAAAGGCCATGACTTTAGAAATAACTATGGTTAAGCTTAAAAATATTAAAATTAATAATTTTATTTTCTTACTTTTATTAGATTCCTTAACCAGCCAAGCCATTTGGAGGCTTAAAGTTAATATTATTAAAATAAATTAACTATAAATGAGGCCTTTTTAATATTTTAAATGGGCCTTTTATTTTTTTTATTCTAAATGGGGCATTTTTAATATTATTTTTTTATTTTTTTAATGGGGCCTAAAGCAAAGGCTTGATGGCTCTAATGGATGGGTCGGCCCTGACTTAACCCTAAGAGTGAACGAATCTTAACTACAATTGATGTGTGGTAAGAAGTGGGCATTGACCAATGAGGACTACACATTAGACTACATAGTCTAATACGGCAGTAAGTTTTGTTAATTTTTCTAAAACTATCGGCTTACCCTACCGGGGTATTGGGTCTATAAGTCAAGTAGCTGGAAACTCGGTGAGTCCTATCAATTGGAAATTCTGAGTTCGACGCATAGATAGACCAAGTTAGCAACTTATGGCAATGTTTTCATAATCGGACCGGGCCCTCAAACTGGCAGAGTGGTCGATTTTTTTTTTTTCCCTTTCTCGGCCGGTTCCACCATTTTTAACCCCGATTTTCCAGTTGAACCGGTCGATTCTGGCCGGTTCTACTGATTTTGTAAGCATTCTGATTCCCAATTTTACCGGTTCAACTGCCGGTCCGGTTTTAAAACACTGGCTTCTGGAGTCCCACCCCTAACTAGAGGCCATGACTTTAGAAAGGACCCTGTTAACTCGTAGATAGACATGATCTTTGGTTGCAGTAGAACCACGTCAATTGGACTCAGTTTTTTTTTTAGAAGGTAAAATTGGACTCAAAGTTTGCTGTTAGCGTTCTCATCGGAGTCAACACGAGTTAGGGACATACATCCAGTCAACAACCGAGTTAGGCGAGTTAAAAAAACCTGATTGCTATATATGTAACAATTTATTCTTTTGATACTTGTAACATAACACACCTGTACAACTACTACTCTTACCCAACCCTCTCAAAAGAGCGGAGGTGGTGCATTATAAGGGATCCCAAAGATACCTAAGTATTGACCTTCACCACTGTTGTATCGGGTTGCATTTGCCCTTCCAATGGTGCGCATAATCGTTACCAGCACATCAAAGTTTTGCTAACTACACAACAAATTTACAATTTGCTAACTACACACTAATTCATTCTCTCTATATAAATTCCCAATCTGCCTCTTAATAACAATGAATGATTCATCCTGTGAAGATCATCCAAACTAGAAGAATAAGTCTACACGAACTCCGAAAGTTCCTCCACATATACTCTCAAATCATAAGCCTTTAATTCAATTATTAAAAGGATAAAATTAAAGTGGATGTAACATTAGAAAAGATAATAAGTCAAGTCAAATCTTGACTCTTAGAATCCCCAAGGGTGTAGCACAGTGGGTCAATTGGACGGACCGTAAACCCGAAGGTCTCGATTCGAGTTCCAATTGCTCCCTTCACGAATTAAAGGCTACATGAGGTGAGGGTTATTCCTATGTCAGCCATGGGATAGTCTGAGCTTTCAAGGCTCAGGATTTAACACAGTTATCAAAAAAAAAAAAAATTATTAACTCTTAGTAATTAGCTATAGACGGGTAAGATTTGGGAGTATATTTGGGAATAATTATAGACTAACTCAAACTAGAAAATCTTGTATTAACTTTCTCATCCAAAACTAGAAAATTTCTCCAACATTGCACGAAATCATAATCGTAAAATATAGATTGAACAGTCTCACAATGAAGCGCTATTCATTTTGTGTAATTTTTGTTTTTTCATATAAACCCTAAGTGTCATGATACTAATGAAACCTGAGAGGGAAAAAGAAAAATACCGGAAATGTACACACGTCAGCTGCAAATGTTCACTCTGGTTTACTGGTAGAAGTTGGGGGTGTGATACCTTAAACCTGTACTCCGATGATAAAGTAAGTAGATGAAGAAGAAGAGCGAACAGTAAAGCAAGTAGAAGCACTGATTAAAATATGTCTATCTTTAGATCCCTTGTACACTGAAATTCTCGGGGTATTTATAGGTAAACCTTTGGTCGGGCCATAGATGACCATAGATGCCATAGTTAGTGGCGGTGGGGGGGGGGGGGTGGGGGGTCATAACACGGTGTCCTGCAATCATTACCAAATATGTCAGTAAATTACCACCTGGTTGCATCACCACGTGAAGCCTACCATTAGTTCAGCGTCGGTGAGTTGACAGGCACACACAGAAGTGACCTGCAATTAAATACGAGACAGTGCTTCGGCCCATTGTCAGAACAAGCGATCGCCTCCGTTATTTCCTCTTGCGAGTCGGTCTCAGTTGACTCGAGCCGAATACGTTGTATATGTCTTAAAATATGACCGTGCGACATCCTTATCTAAGTACGGCGAGTTCGGTGTGCAATAACACGGAAAGTTGCGATGAAACAAAGGTCTACGTTGTGCGCAAGACAACGGAAACGATTGTCAGAAACCACAACGGAAGTTGTTTAGCAAGACCACGTACGGTCTTAATTGTACCATGTGAACGCTATGCATCAGATAAGTGTATCTCTATTTAAGCCGTGACTCAAACATACGTCCACGTGTCACTTTCGTGCACAAAAACAACAACAAGCCAGCTCTATTCCCAACGTATTAGTTTTACGAAGTTTATCCTTACAAGTTGCCCTTGATAAGGCTTAGAGTAGTTCGAAAGTGTCATAAACGGACAAACGAGCGACAGCCATACTCAATCTTCTGCCGGCACCGTGGATCGCTTGCTGTGGTTTACGCTGGAAGATGAGAACGCCCAAGCAGTGTTTACGTGTGAGAAACCGTCAGCTCATTAAGCACAAGACAGGCTCTGTAATCAGTACGTTTGGAATTCAAAACGCTTTATATCTCGGACGGTTATTTCTTTACGTTGAAAAGTCGATCCTTGCCATATCTTTCCGGCTTTGACACAGGTTGTACGGTATTGATGGAGGGTATTCGGGCTTTTCATTTTCTAAATATCTATAAAAATCCCTCTGGCTATTCATTTCATATCTTGCCATTGAAGTCTGTTACTCTCATCAACTTGCGTCGCAATGCGAAAGTTCAAGCCTCCCTCTTCCAATCTCGATTCTCTTCGCGGTACGTAGTTCTCCTTTTCTTACTCTCTTCATTGATTTTGCTTATCTTTACTTCTCTTCTGTCTCTGTCATCGTCTGCCCATTTTTCTTTTCATTATAGTATTCTGGTTGTATCCATTATCATCAAACCCATGGCTGCCGAGACACAAATGAGAATCTCTAGGTAGGTGAAGTTAGAGGCCACTTCGAAGAACAGCTAGCGTACTGGTAGCACACCGTCTGGGGCCTACATCGAGACCCCCACCCCCAATCTTCAGCCTCGCCAACAACAATTAGCATACCTGAAACATTCAGAGAACTTTCGAGTTCCCTCCATGTCAATCTTTACTTCAAAAAGCAGAAGGGGCATCTATTGACAAACGATCAGCATGCATCGTTGTCTATCTCTCCCAACTCGAAGCCGGTCTCCACTCGATTCCCCTCATCCCGTTCTGGATGAAGTCCTCCACCCCTACACATTGCCACAGGGCAAATGAAACCCAAGTTTCTACAAGTATATGTCTATGCTGGATCAAATTCATCAAGGAGGGTACCCTTATGAGGCTAGACACCTTTTCATTTCTGGCACGCTCGTCAGATTGTCGAGGCCAGACGATGGACCCACACAATTATGATTCCTGGAAACAAGGCCAGTACCCAGACTCGTTCCGGCATATTGGACAACGAAAGAGGGTGCGGAAAGCCAATCCCGTCGTTGTCCTCTGGGGGTGGAAAGCTGAAAACTTCCACGTGCCCAATGTTTCCAAGATAAAACAGGTAAAACGAGACCGTGTCGTTGTGCTTTACTCTTATGTCTTTCCGTCCCATGTCGTTGCTGTTACTTTTAGTCCGCGTACTTTCGTTGTGGACACTTAACTTTTACGGTTGCAGGTGAAGGAAAGAAACGCTCTTCAAAAAACTGTGCGCCTGAAGAGAAAAAGTCTTCTTACCACATCAAGCGCGTACGAGGAGGGGAGTTAAAATCGTGGACACACACTACAATGATCTTGGAGCCTTTTCAGCAGCTCGAACAAGTCTACTCTAAGGGAACAAGGCACCTCCCTCCCACCCGTATTAAGCCAAAGTCGGAAGAAGACGATATGGCGGAACCAACCCTCCTGCGTGATCCACAAAGCCAAGGACAAAGCGTTTACTGCAACTGCGCTGCCCCCCGGCTTCCACCTCTTCCAAAACAAATTCCATCACAAAGGGAGCGCCTTCCGAGCCGAAAACGGAAGGCCATGACCCAGCCAGTTCGGGCAGAAAGAGGAGAAAAAGAAGAACAGCGCCGAGAGAAGGACACTGCTCGTCTGCACGCTTCCTCTGTCCTGCTACGCACCAATGATAGCTACGGCTGCAACGGGGACACGTAGCCAGCATGAGCCTGCTGCTACCGCCTACTGTGGCTGCCCCCAATTGCTTCGAGCTAGGCCCTGGGCACTGTTACACACACAGAGACCAACCCACCTCTTTCCCATTCGGAGCACCGCGTTAGATGAGAGAATGGCAACGACTTCACGCGGTTCGGGAGGGCACACGATCCACGACTCGTGCGACCGAGGAGAAGGTTGTGCTAGGGCCGACGCACTCCATGAGGCTCCCCAAGATTGATAGATGGCAAGATGTCCTTGTCTCAGTTTCTATGCGCCTGCCAGTCCAGGCTCGGTACGGATTCTGTTCTTTGTTTTGCTTTATTTAATTCTCGGGTGACAAACGATAGTATCAATATTGGTATCATAGCCTGAAGTCCTCATCCACGAGCGATTGTGCTCGTTGTAACTCACTACAATCACCAAAGACTCCATCAGCTACTGGCAAGGAAGGACTGAGGCGTGGAGCAAAATTCTGGCTGGAGGATCGCTCCAGTTGAGTTTGATCTGTCCCAGAACGAGCTGAGTGGTGCGGGGTGGAGGAGGAGGAATTCATTGCCGCCTTCAAGGTGCAAGAGAAGGCTGAAGGCGAAGCCGAGCAGCCAAGGAGGAGAGAAGAATAGCCAAAACAAGACGTGGAGAACGACGTTTCCCGGATCAGCGAGTTGGCGCTCGTCTCGCAGATAGAGGAGGCAGTACGGAGGAACCTGAGGCAGCGAGAGCAACATGATGGAGGAGCCGAGGAGAGCCAAAAGAGCTGA
>JABCRI010000948.1:0-15307 GCA_015143295.1 Tetracentron sinense
AAAATAAGAACCAACACTTTCTCGATCAATAGTCACCCCCGGTGGGAGGCCACATGGTTTCTTAAGGCTCTCCCTGCTGCCTGAGGCTCGAAACACTTACTAGATCCTCTAAAGTTCTTCCTCCCCGTAGTCCTCCGCGAACCAAGGACACCACCTGATCACATATGGCAAGAGGGGGCGGCTCTTCGCGCCTAACACCGTTTTTTTACCTTTGCCGACATTTGAACATGTGGGAAAAGTAAGGCTGAGCATGTGGAATACTCAGTGCGAAGGATACAAGTCAGGAGAGTACAAGCTACGAGCTCCTAGCCACAAACAATAATTAAGTTCACACGTAAGAGTTCGAATACCATGTATTATGTAATTCAAGGAGCAGTGCAAGTAAGTTGAGTAAATAGAAGCATCACGACCTAAAACGTATGTCCATGGTACCATACAATATTTAAACCGGGGGCATGAATGCAAAAACACCGATAAAAAACCTAGCGTGAAACCCATGTCCTGTCTCGATATGCCTCGTAGAAATCATGTATGCGTGCTGCATAATGCATGATCATAGATGTAAACTTTCATCTTGTAAAAACATTGTGAGCTGTGAGGCTAGCACCCGAAATTCCTGGGCTGCAACCTCATTGATATGCAAGGCATTGTGAGCCAGGGCTAGCACCTGAAGGTCCTGGGCTACCAAACCTCCTTTTAGAAAATGCACTGTGAGACAAGGCTAGCACCGAATGTATACCTGGGCTACCAAACCTCCTGTGTGATGCAATGCACTTGTGAGACCAGAGGCTAGCACCGAATGTCCCTAGGCTTACCAACCTCTTGTTATTGCAATGCTGGTTTCTGTGAGCCAGAGGTAGTACCGAATCCTCCCTGGGCTACCAACATCCGACATGAAAATATTTTCTTGTTGTTTATTATATGCACATGCTCTTGAAATCTCGGTTCATGCTATCATGCGTGCTCGTGTACATGTCCATAGTGACAATCATGATAATGGGAATAACCAAAATATGACATTACAATTCAATTCATGATATCAACATAGGTAACATAAGTAGTTTGCATAACATTTGATCAATTTATCGTTTATAAGAACGCATGCATAAAACCCATTTCCATATTCTTCCTTTAGATCATTTATTCATATTTTAGGCATTTTGTCAAACACAATACATGCAATGTTTCTTAATAATTCATCTTGTTCTTTTTAGCGCATATTTTCCATCCAAACATCAAGGTAAGTTCATTATTGGTAAAATACCTATCCACCATTTCCATCACACAACATACCTCTCGGCATCCAATCGCCACATCCAACATTCCATCCACACATCCACACCTTTTCCATTATCTTGTTTATATTTAATGGGGGATAACACATTTCATAAGGAGGAAAACATAAAATAAAAAAACACATTTTTATATGGAAAACCTAGATTTTTGCTAGGGTAAGTTAGTAGGGTGTACTAACCTTAGATCAAGGCTTGATCCTTGGTAGAAACCTTGATTGAAGCTCCAACTTGAAAGAAGAACACCTTTGCTTGAAGGAGACTTGAGTTGGGGAAGAAACCCCTTTCAAAAACGTGCTTGGGTTGCTGCCCTAGCTTGGAGAATGCTCTCCACGAGTGCTTGAACCGTGATCTTGGAGAAAAACCAGACTTGAAGTGATCTAGGGTCTGAAAACCCCTTTGATTCTTCTCCAAAAGCAAAACCCTAGCTTAGGAAACCCTTTCTCCTCTCTTCTAATCCTCCAAATCCTCTAAGTGTTGAGAATGAGCCCTAAAGGCTCGGGTTAAACTCTTAAGGTAAGAGTGAACCGACCAAAAGACCATAATACCCTTACTGAAATTTCTGCAAAAACACGAGTGCCGAACACGTTGAGCTGTGAATAGTGCCAAACACGTTGTGCTGTGAATAGTGCCAAACACGTTGTGCTGTGAATAGTGCCGAACACGTTGTGCTGTGAATAGTGCCGAACACGTTGTGCTGTGAATAGTGCCGAACACGTTGTCCGTTGTCTTATGTACAACGTGCCCGCCGTCGTGAGCTCCACAACGTACACATTGTTTGTTGTACAACGTACCCGTTGTCTGTTGCACAACGGATGCACAACGTATACGTTGTTTGCTGTACAACGTACCCGTTATCTATTGCACAACGGATGCACAACGTATACGTTGTTTGCTGTACAACGTACCCGTTGTCCGTTACAGAACGTATACGTTATCAGAGCACGTTATCAGAGCTACGTCCTTAGTGCCTTCCGAGCTACGATTGCCTGCAGGTGCAAACTGTTTTGGCCATATCTTTTGACTCGTTCGTCCGATTTTGACGATTTAACTTGTGTTGGGTTCGTACTTCGAAAAGGAACATTTCTGATGGTTCGGAATTTCCAATTTCTCCCTTATTTATTAATTAGACTACAAAAACGGCCAATTACCTACGAAGGTACTATTCATTAAGGATGAAAAAGTCCGGGGTGCTACAATTTTAATGGGTTTATGGATATGGGTCAAACCCATTTCCCCCTTAATTATGTTAATCAAATAATTATTAAAATAATCCCTTAGTTTAAATTAACAATTAATTTAAACAATAGATTAACTATTAATCTATTTAATTAAATGATTAACTTTTAATCACTTAAAATAATTGATTAACTTTTAATCAATTATTGAGCTTGTATTTCTTAAGTGAGTACCTCCATAGATTGCTCTGAGACATTGTTACCCTGGCTTATCCAATGTTATCCCATTGACCCTAAATGGGAATTACATCGGAATTGCAAGTGACGTGAGATATCCATGTTGTAATTGAATCCCAGTGTATGAACATTAACCATTACGGATCCCACCACATGAACTTTTAAATTCGATTTATCCTTCCAAATACATTATCTCTAATGGGCCTTCGAGACTGACATACTATCTGACCCATAGCCCATTGCAAATCATCCAGGTTTCCAAGACTTATGATTAAGCCATGAGAAAAAATTTCTCATGAAAAACATTTTGAAAAAATCATTTTATAAGTATAATACCTTTTAATAAAAGTATATTTCAAAACTTATTTTGTTTTAAAAATCACCTGCGCAGGATTTGAACTTAATCAACTCTCTTACCCGGAACTTGGATAATCTCTCAAATTAATGAGCATGCATTTCTTGTTTGAAATTCATCATGACTCAAACAACTTTCGGACTATCCAACTGTCACTGTATTGTATTCCCTATGTTAGAAAATACGTTGGTGGAATCAAAACAGTCAGATCACTGCCCAGTCATAGATGAACTCATCAGATCTAAGGATCATCAAAACCGTTCAATGTGAATAAGAGACCAACTATCTGATAGTATGTTTATGCAAGAGGTCTCTCATTTAATTAATGCAATCAGTTAGTGTACATTTAAGCACCCATATGCTGATGTGTAGTCTCCACTACAATAGTTCGAGATAGAACTACATCTCAACTATTGAGAACATCTTAGCATTCTAGCAGCGATGTAAAAGCCCTTGCGCGGCATTAGTTTTCTTGTTTGTTGACAGGGGAAGTCTACTTACCTGAAGGAATTACATTGAATAAAGTAAAGGAATAAAAACCTCTGGGTGTCTTCCTATGTTGGAACTCTTGCCAAGCATTCACTGCTCCTGCACCTGCTCATGGTTTACTTTCTGGCATTTCTGTGTTTTCCCGAACTTTTGTTCAGAAAAGCCAGACAATCAAACAAATTACAGGAACATGGAACTCATTGCGTCGCATCATCTGCCGAATTTATGAAGTTGCTAAATACCCGAATGTTGAAATCCGTGATGAATCCGGTCAATCCTATGTATGGTGGATCTGACCGAGGAATCTAACAAGGCTCGGTATCTCTCCCGCGAATCTTTGTCTCCACGCGGAATCAGCTGTGGATAGGAAAAGGGACGGGGGAGTGCGCTAGTCAACCAATGAGAAGTATGGTATGATTTGCCCTTATGCCATGGGGAGGTGGCTCCAGGGCGGCCCCTAGGGAGACTCCTGCGAACATCTCTATTCAGCTTCCCATTCCGCCCCTACCTCTTAAAAGTGCCCAGCTTCACCCACAGCTGTGACTATATAAGGTATAAGGAACAGGACAGTTATATCTACCTGTGATAATCTAATCACATAACTTTCCTACAATATATCCTATGGACCTTTATCGATATCTCATATCATATAGATCATCTCATGATCATGGTCAATTATCCATAATGAATACACAATAGATTAATAAGAAGCATTTATTAATCAAATTAATAAGGTTCTAACAATCTAAATGACTTTTCTGGGCATCATGTCCAACAATCTCCCACTTGCCCTAAAAGTCACTGTGCCATAGATTTCAATCTCATACTATCTAAGTGTGTTACAAAAACTTTATCTGACTTGGTCATTGGGTCTGCAACATTAAGTTGAGACCTAATCTTTGTAACCACTACATCTTGCTTGTCAATGATCTCACGAATGAGATGATACTTGCGCTCCACATGTTTCATCCTTTTATGGTTCCTAGGTTCTTTGCTATGGGCTACTACACCATTACTATCACAGAAGAGAGGGATATGTCTGAGTGCTGAAGGAACATTTCCTAGCTCTTGCAAAAACCTTCTGAACCAGACTGCTTCTTTTGTTGCTTCTGAAGTTGCAATATATTCTGCTTCTATGGTGGAGTCAGCAATACTCTTCTGTTTTATGCTGCGCCAACTAACAGCAGCATCACCTAGTGTGAACACATACCCAGATGTGGAAGCTCCATTGTCCGGATCAGATTGGAAATCAGAATCAGTATAACCTAGTCCAACTAAATCTTCTGATTAAAAGGTAAGCACATAATCCCTAGTCCTTTTTAGGTACTTCATAATGTGCTTCACTACAGTCCAATGATTAACACCTGGATTACTTTGGAACCGACTAACAACTCCTACTGCATGACAGATATTCGGTCTAGTACATAACATGGCATACATGAGGCTCCCAACTACCGAAGCATAAGGGCACCTCTTCATTTGCTCGATCTCATTAGCTGATGTAGGGGTCATCTTTTTGGACAAAGTGACAACGTGTCTAAAAGGAATGAGTGTTGTCTTACAATCACTCATAATGTACCTAGACAATATCATGTCTATGTAGGAAGTTTGGCTCAATCCCAACATTTGGCATTTTCTATCTCTCAGAATTTTTATTCCTAGAATATATGATGCCTCTCCCAAGTCTTTCATTGAGAAGTGCCGAGAAAGCCATATCTTGACTGATGACAACATCCCTACATCATTCCCAATGAGCAGGATATCATTTACATAAAGAATTAGGTATACTACTGCTCTCCCACTGGCCTTCTAGTATATACAAGATTCTTCCAAATTCTTTTGGAATCCAAATTGTTTGATCGAAAGATCAAATCTTTGGTTCCAGCTTCTTGAAGCTTGTTTCAAACTATATATCGACTTGTTGAGCTTGCATACCATGTTCTCCTGGTTAGCAGCGATGAAGCCCTCTGGTTGCTTCATATAAATGTCTTCATCTAACATTCCATTAAGGAAAGCAGTTTTGACATCCATTTGCCATATCTCATAGTCATGGTGTGCAACTATAGCGAGCAATATCCTGATAGATTTAAGCATAGCTCCAGGTGAAAAGGTATCTTCATAATCAACTCCTTGAATTTGAGTATAACCTTTTGTAACAAGTCTAGCTTTAAAGGTCTCCATGTTACCATCGGCACCCTTCTTCCTTTTCTAAATCCATTTTCATCCAATTGGCCTTATACAATCTGGTGGATCTATTAAAGTCTAGGCACTGTTGTCATTCATGGAATCTATTTTGTTAGACATATATGCCCACAAAGCCATTCCGGAATTGTATTTATCTATTTTTAATCAATAAATGCATATTTTACATTCACACATTTTCTTCTACATTGGGTAATATATCAAAAGTATCTCATTGGATGAGACTACTTTGTCCCTTAGGTAACGTTGTAGGAAAACCATCCAATTAGTTGATAACTGATTGCTAAGGAGATATGGTTTTTCCAGTTCCTTGTAGACCTAAAATTGTTCTAAGTTAATTAGGATGCATCTGGACAATGTATTCCTAATAACTTACACATTGTTAGTTCCATATGATGGAGTGATGAATCTCAATCACTGAGAGAAGGGTCTCTTGACTAAGATGTGGATATAAGTAAGAAATACTTATATTGCAACTGGATCGCTCAGTGGATACCCTTAGAAATATACTATCTTTATATTTAGGGTAGTCCATTTGACAGATTGTCCTTAACCTGAGAGGTCGACATCTTCTCTAGTATTTGCCTATGTAGCTTTGATGTAGTCAATCGTCAATGTCCAACACACCGGACTAAATACGGGCTCGTTGGGTTATCTACGTTGTACTGGAAGAAGTGTGTGTACGCTCGACAAGGATTCCACTACTCTTATAGAGTAAATAATATTGAGTTGATACTTGTCAAAACCGGACTTGAAAACCCAGCGCTGGTATTTATCGATGAAATGGTTTTATCGAGGAATTTATTTTTTGTATAAAAGAAATGTAATTATTATTATTATTTCTTTTAAAGAATTTCTAAAATGTTTTGCAAGTCCAAGTTTGACTAAAAGTATCAAAGAGAATGAGTTCTCAATATAAGCCAGGGATTAAAGACAGTATTAGATATTGTCCCGTAAGCTTATAACAATATTGGAAGTGGAAGGAATGATCTGTAAACAAATCTTGAGATAGAAATACCTGCAAGTAATTCTCTATTTTCTGGAGGTTAATCACATTGTGTTAATGGACATTAATTGTGATTGGTAGAAGTCCAGGGATATAGATAAAATTCTATAATCCTAATGGAGTATAGGAAATGTGTTTCCTAGTAACAATACTTTAACCAAAAGGTTGAGTACTTGGTCCCACAACCGGAAATAGGAGATCCCTTTAGATCCCACACACAAGGACTTTCTTAAAGTATTTAATTTAATAATTTATTACATTAATTAATTTCTCTAACAAATCACTATATGGTATAGTGAAGCTCTAAAAGGTGGAATCACATTAAATGTGAAAAACCAAATGGGTAGGACCCATTGGGGAATTTGATAGAAGATCAAATAAGAGACCAAAATGGGTTTGGAACCCATGGGGGCGTGTGGAGTGGGGCCCACCTAGGGTGGAACGCCCACTTCAAGGAGGATAATATTATTGTTTAATTTTTAATTAGTTTCTAATTAATAACTCCTTATGAGATAAGGTTGGTTAGTTAGTTAGTTAGTTACTAATTAAAGATTCCCTAATTGTTAGGGATTCCATTAGTTTGTTACTAATCATTAATTAGTTAGTTACTAATTAAAAAGATTCCTTATTGGATAAGGATTTGGTTAGTTAGTTACTAATGGATAAAATTAGTTTCTATTTTGATTAATCCTAATTAATTAAAGGAGAAATCAAAAAAAAGGAAACAAATGAGAAATCCTTATTGATAAGGATTAGGAGACTTGGATTGCAAGCAACTCAAGTAAACTCTTATATATAGAGGTGTACGGTCACTTTAGTGGACACAAGAAAAATTTCCAGAATTTTCAAGATTTGGAAATCCCTCTCCTCCCTCATTATCTCTCACACCCAAGCCTCCCTTCTCCCTAAGGTGTACCATCACACCTTCTCCCCTTTTATTATTCCTTTTGTTTTCTAGTTTGAAAATAAAGAAGAGGAATTTCAAGGTTCTTGAAGATCAAGATTAGATCTTTTATTCAAGATTCCTAGAGCTGGATTTTGGAAGGGCCATTAGCTTCCATTAGAGAAAGCTTTAAAGAAAAAGAAGGTCCGTGTGGATTGCGAAGGAGACTTAGCATTTGTGAAGTTTTGCCGGTATCGCTATTATCGTGGATTTGACTTAACAATTTCAAAGTCGCAAAGGTATTATGATTTTTACTCTCATTGAATAAAATCAATTAGAATCTTAGTCAGATCTTGGGATTCGATGTATGCCCCCCCAAGAACTGTTTTTCTAAAATTAAAAAGAGGCATACTTTCATATTTCAGCAATCATTGCTTTATTCCATTGAGATGCATCTACATCCAATGTAGCTTCCTGATAAGTATTAGGATCTTTATCCTCATCATTAGGGGTAGCTAGATAAACTTCATTATTGTAATACTGAAGTCTATCCGGTGGTCTAGAAACTCTTTCAGACCTTCTCAGTGGAACATAATTAGGAGAAATTAAAGTGGAAGGATTAGGTTCAGTTTGGATACTGGCTGTGTTGTCTTTCATCTCATGAAATTCAACTTTCTTAAGGAGATCCATTTCTTCCTCCAAGAAAGTGGCATGAAGCCTAACAACTATTGTTTGGTTTACCTTGGAGTAGAAATAGAAACCCTTAGTTTCTTCTGGATATCCTACAAAATTCAATTTCTCTGTCTTAGATTCTAATTTATTGGGTTTGAGTTTGCGAACATGTGTAGGACAACCCCATACCCTTAGATGTTGTAAACTAGGTTTTCGCCCAGTCCACAATTCATAGGGTGTAAGCGGAATAGACTTAGATGGAACCCGGTTTAGAATATAAATGGCAGTTTGTATAGCATATCCCCAAAGATATGAAGGAACATCGGCATGGCTCATCATAGAGCAAACCATATCTAATAAGGTCCGGTTTCTTCTTTCAGAAACTCCATTTTGTTGAGGAGAGGTAGGACTTGTCCATTGTGAGATAATCCCATTATCCCTTAAGTAATCCATAAACTCGTTGGTGAGGTATTCACCACCTCGATCTAATCGAAGTGTCTTTATGGTTTTGTCAGTTTGATTCTCAACTTCTAATCTGAATTCTTTGAACTTTTCAAAGATGTCAAATTTGTGTTGCATCAAATAGACATATCCATATCTGGAATAGTCATCGGTAAATGTGACAAAATACCGATATTGGCCTCGTGCAACAATGTTAAATGAACCACATATATCACTATGTATTACTCTTAACTTTTCTTCAGCTCTTCCTACCTTTTTAGGGTAAGGCTTCTTGGTCATCTTCCCTTCGAGACAAGACTTGCATGTAGGGAGTGGTTCTACCTTAAGGAAGTCAAGGGGACCATCTATTACTAACCTCTTGATCCTGTCAAGATTAATGTGACCAAGTCTCTTGTGCCAAAGATAAGTAGACTCAGTGCAATGTCTCTTCATTCCAGACATTCTAGATGATGAGATATTGACACTTTGCAGACATTCATTATTTACCAATGGAAATATCAAATAAAGACCATTAATTAGATTACCAGTTATCATGACCATTCCATCTTTCTTAATTTCAACAATTGAATTAAAATTGATAGAGAATTCATAAGATAAGAGTCTAGATACTGAAATCAAATTTCGATGCACTGAAGGCACATAAAAGCAGTCTTCTAAAATTGATGTCTTTTCATTAGGTAAATAAAGAGTAAACAAGTTGATTGACTTCACTGCAACATTTGCACCGGAGCCAACTTTAAGCTTCTGCTCCTGTTTGGTCGGCTTTCTGGTTTCCTTGAACCCATGCAAAGAATTACAAACGTGTATAGTGGATCCAAAATCCACGCACCATGAGTTAGGAGGACCATCCAGAAAGTTAGACTCAACAGTAATATGTACTTCAAAGTATCTCATACCTTGAGTACATCCGCTACCCTTCTTGAGAGTTGCGAGGTAAGTCCTGCAATTCCTCTTCCAGTGGCCTATTTTACCACAGTAGAAACACTTTTCATTGCCTTTGTTTTCCTTGCCAGCTATCCCTGAAGAACCTTTGGCAACTCTTGCCTTACCCTTATTGTCTATAAACTTTCCTTTGTCTTTCTTCCATTTTCTAAACTTTTTAGATTTCTTGGAAGTATCAAGTTTATCGACGATTAAAGTTTCACCTTTAGTTGACTTTTTGATCAAATCTTCTGTAGCCATAAGTGAGTTCATAAGCTCACTTAGTGACATTTCACTCTTGTTCATGTTATAATTTAACATGAACAAATTGAAGTACGGAGGGAGTGACTACAGAACAATGTCAACTTGAGTGATGGCATCCATCTCTCCACCAAGAATTTCCAGTTCATTCAATAATCCCATCATCTTTATGATGTTTTCTCTGACTGGAGTTCCCTCAGCCATCTTGGTGTTAACAAGGGATTTCAACTTTACTTATTGAGCTAACCTATTTTGCTCACCAAACATCTCATGAAGGTTTTGCAAAATGTCAGAAGCCTTATCCATGTGTTCATGCTGGCTTTGCAAAATGTTAGACATCAAAGCCAGCATGTAACACTTGGTCATCTGATTAGATCTCTCCCATTGCTCTAACTCAGCCTTTTGGGCCGGTGAAGCATTTGGAGGAATTTCGGGCTTAGGTGTCTTAAGACATAGGTCAAGGTTATCCACGGCAAACATAATTCTAATCTTTCTTTTCCAGTCTACATAGTTAGTTCCTACTAACTTCTCATCACGAAGAATTTTAGTTAATGGGTGTAGGCCTGTCATGATCTAATTAAATGACAAATAAGACAGTTTTAGGGATCTATTGTATTCATTAATACCAATTAGATTATGGGTCTGTTTCTAATGGTATTACCAATTTGGGAAGAATTAATTGGCATTGAAAACCTAGACACTGGCTTAATGTGATCCTGCCTTTGGGCACATCATCACATCGCCTTGAATAGGCAGATAGAAACTATCTTCTCTAATTTCATATATCTCTTCTTGTGAATTCTGGGGTATTCGATCTACTGTCTAATCTATAAGGGATGTTATACTCACGCTTTGGCGTTATTGTATAATATCTCTTATTCATGTGCCCACCTACCATGAACCTAATAAACCCCTAATGAAAGCTCACGCTTTGACGTTATTGTTCCCGCTATTTGCTTATTCAGTTTTCACCATGTTCACTCATAGGTGAGAGGGATTGGGCCCGGCTTTGGCCTGTCAGCTTACTCACACTCCCCACTATAGGATCACATAGTGTATGGTAGAAGATCATAATACTTAGGGACTTGTCCCCAGTCTTATATACACATGATATATCAAGAGCAATTATTTCAACAGATTAATTAAACATATAAACAGATATCATCTCATGATAAATAAACAGCAGTTATCATCTTATGATAATAAAACATTAGTATACAAGATTAATCTTTATGAGTCAATAAATTAAAATGCATGGATGCAAGGGAATGTGATAAGAACAAAGGTAGCTCGCAAACGCCTTCGCGATCCCTTCCTTTATCATCTTATCTAGACCACATCGCAACATCCTCCTTCGCAGCATCTCCCCCAATGCATTAAATAGAATTTAAATGGCATTCGGGAAACCAGTATTCTATTCGCCATTTTCAGGGAAACTGAATGAATCTGCCCTTTACAGATTGCCAAAACCTACTACATATTAACCTCTAGTATGAATGCATGAATGATAAACAATTTATCATATATTATGACCCATAACTATAATCTCATATAAAAAAGATGCTACATGGTGATGGAGTACTTTTTCTTATTTTTAAAAGGATTTAAAATTTGATAACAATTAACAAATCGCCCGATAAAAATCTATATCTTATATAGATGAAACCCCGGAAAAAATAAAATAATTATATTTTCCATAAAACAATTTTCATACTCAAATAATGCAATTTAGGAAAAATTTGAAAGCCTCTTGGACAATTAATTTAGAAATTTTTTTTTTGCCGCTTTAGATTTTCGACTCAAGTTTTGACCCTCAAAAAGATTGATTCTGTAAAAACTTTCTTCATGAAAGTTGTAGATCTTTTAGACGGCTTCAAAACGATATACTGACGGACCTAAATCGGACTTACGGTCATAAAGTTATGGCCAAAATACCAAAACTATATCGATTCTTCTAATCAAATACAAATCCGGAAATCCATGAATCAATTTAAATCGAAATAAGCTTTAATCTCCAAGAACGCTTAAGCAAGGGTGTCAAACACCATGAGATTTATTAATTAATGATCAAATCATTTAAAAGGAATTTCAAAATAAACTCTTTATTTTGAATTTAATTATATCTCATATAGTACTAGTTTTTAAAATTTGTTTAATTATCAAATCTCATTCAATAATATAATAAATATTTATTTATTCATCTTATGAACAAATAAAATAATAAAAACTACGAGCAATATTAAATAGATCTAAATTAATTCATCTTATGAATTAAATCATCCATTTAATTACCTTCTCAAAATAAACAAAAAATACTCCTAACCATGTGCTCTAATACCAATTGAAGGGGGATCCGGATACAAATTTATGTGGAAACTGGATCCCCTAGATCTTAACATCATAAAAAGCATCAAAATTATCTAAGAATTTTAGTCATATCATCTCGGTGAATGCTTTTCACCGGTGAAGCTTAATCCACTCGAACCGTCAGAACTCTCCGAAAAAATACTAGAAGCTCAATCCTTGTTCTTCGCTATCCCCACAAAGCTTTAGAATTCCTTTGGAATTATAGAAGCAAGAGGAAGAAGATGGATCAATGGTGTGGACCTTCTATCACCAATAATACTAAGGTTCAAAACCCTAAATTTGCAAAACCCAACTAGGACCACCAATATAGCTCACAAAAATCCCTAGGGTTCGGAGAGAGAGAGGAGAGAAAAAATTCTAGAGAATTGTACTTAATGGTCTAGGGTGTTGGAGTATTTATAGACTAGGATCTTATCCTAATCCTACTCCAACTTGATCTTATCTAGTATGATTTATTAATTAACAATAACTCTTATTATTAATTAAATAAACTCCTACTTAATCTATAACTACTTTAGTTATAGTAATCCTATTAATTAAAGAGTCTCTATTATAAGAGGGTTCCTTAATTAAAAGAGATAAGTCAACATCCTACACCAAAGTAGGAAACCTAGTCAAACTAGGAATCCACAAGGGGGGTTGTGAGCTTCTATGGGGCATGGGATTTGAGGATTTAAAACTCCTTATTGTAATCTAATTACAATAACATCTTAATCCTAATTGCAATCTAACACTTTGATTTTAATTCTATAATGAAAGAAATTATATTTCAATAATTATTCAATTAAACAAATCCTAATCCAATTAGGATTCCTCAAGTGGGCGCCCCACCCTAGGGGCCCATATCAAAGGTCCATTTTAATGGGTTTATGGATATGGGTCAAACCCATTTCCCCTTTAATTATGTTAATCAAATAATTACTAAAATAATCCCTTAGTTTAAATTAACAATTAATTTAAACAATTGATTAACTATTAATCTATTTAATTAAATGATTAACTTTTAATCACTTAAAATAATTGATTAACTTTTAATCAATTATTGAGCTTGTATTTCTTATGTGAGCACCTCCACAAATTGCTCTGGGACATTCTTACCCTGGCTTATTCAATGTTATCCCATTGACCCTAAATGGGACTTCATCGGAATTGCAAGTGATGTGAGATTTCCATGTTGCAATTGAATCCCAGTGTATGAACATTAACCATTACGGATCCCGTCATATGAACTTTTAAATTCAATTTATCATGCCAAATACATTTTCCCTAATGGGCCTTCGAGATTGACATACTATCTAACCCATAGCCCATTGTAAATCATCCGGGTTTCCAAGACTTATGATTAAGCCATGAGAAACAATTTCTCATGAAAAACATTGTGAAATAATCCTTTTATAAGTATAATACCTTTTAATAAAAGTATATTTCAAAACTTATTTTGTTTTCAAAATCACCTGCGTAGGATTTGAACTTATTCAACTGTCTTACCCGGAGCTTGTATAATATCTCAAATTAATGAGCATGAATTTTTTTTTTGAAATTCATCATGACTCGAAGAACTTTTTGACTATCCAACTGTCATTATATTGTATTCCCTAAGTTAGAAAATACGTTGGTGGAATCAAAACTGTCAAATCACTGCCTAGTCATAGATGAACTCATTAGATCTAAGGATCATCGAAACCGTTTAATGTGAATGAGAGACCAACTATTTGATAGTATGTTTATGCAAGAGGTCTTTCAGTTAATGCAATCAGTTAGTGTACATTTAAGCAGCCATATGTTGATGTGTAGTTTCCATTACAATAGTTCGAGATAGAACTACATCTCAACTATTGAGAACATTTTAGCTTTCTGGCAGTCATATAAGTGAAGTGCCTAGCTTCACCCACAGCTTTGACTATATAAGGTATAAGGAACCGGAAAGTTATATCTACCTGTGATAATCTAATCACATAACTTTCCTACAATATATCCTATGGACCTTTATTGATATCTCATATCGTATAGATCATCTCATGATCATGGTCAATTACCCATAATGAATACACAATAGATTAATAAGAAGCATTTATTAATCAAATTACTAAGGTTCTAACAATCAAAATGACTTTTCTGGGCATCATGTCCAACACACCCACCTCCTCCACATCACACTTCAGGACTCAAGGCATTCCAAAGGCTACATCTACCTACTTTCTATGGGACTACAGACCCCATGGTTGCAGAGGCATTAATTATGCAATTAGAGAAGATCTTTCATGCTCTTCGCTGCATAGTTGAGCAAATAGTAGAGTGGGCTGCCTTCATGATGGAAGGAGAAGCCGATCATTGGTGGAGAGAGGCGTTGAGGTAGGGAGACACTGCTAGAGCAGGAGAGCCATGGTCTTGGGGATAGTTTCTCGATGTCTTCTATGGGTAATACTTCCTAAAGATTGTCAAGCAATAGAAGGAGATGGAGTTTATGTCCTTAGTGCAAGGAGATATGAGTGTGGCCGAGTATGAGGCCAAGTATGTTGAGTTGTCTCGATTCGCACCACACTTGATCGCGACGGAGGAGATGCAAGTCATAAAATTTGAATATGGGTTGAAAACCTTCATCAAGGACCAAGTTTCTATATTCCAGGTGAATCTTGGAGGAAGATTATGGGAAAGGTGAGGATCATCGAGAGGAACTCAGAGGAGTTTCTTAAGAGAAGAGAGAGTGGATTCGGGAGAGTTATACAGAAGGGTCAATCCAGGCTCTGTACCACCAGAGAAGAGAGCTAGGATTTCCCTTTATCTAGTTCCTAGACCTACACCAACACAGAGGCCTCCTTTTGCACCACCAATGCCTCGTCCTACTACTTCATAAGCACCTCACCCCGCTTTTTTCTCATGGCACCAGATATGTGTCGCCAACATCCTCATCATCTTTCGAGGAGTATGACTATTGTGGTTGAAGACACCTGACTGGAGAGGGTCAGCGAGATCTGGCGGATG
>JABCRI010000949.1:0-66426 GCA_015143295.1 Tetracentron sinense
GCCCGCATTTTGGTGCACTCCGATTTTGTCCTCATGTCATATGAAACGTATCAATTTTAGTATGCACATTATGATATATATGTACAAGTTACGTCATTTGTTAGTTGGATTGTATATACTCTTATTTGTTTTCAATACTTAGAGACCTATTATTGTTGCAGTTTTGATCTGGAGCCACGACGGAGCGTGAGTTGAAGAGTTATAACTCGAGAAAGAAGAGAAGGTGAGCTTCGTTGAGACGCCCGCGATTTATGATAGGTGGCCACTATTGGCCTTGTTTTTACTTTTGAAGGAATTGCATAGACTTAGGTTATTTTCATTATTTTCTTAGACTATCTTACTTTTATTATGGTTTTAGACTACCCCATTATGGTGGGTTATGTTGGACAACTTACAATGACAGGTTGTACAGGATGGTTTTGAGTTTTTATATACATCGAATTTTATTACAGTTGCTATTTTGGAGATTCGTGTTTAGCAATGTCTTGCATGTAAGATTTGATTGGTAGGTTTAAGAAATATAACGTGTGCTCAAAGTTCAAGTCTATTATATGTCTAAGGTTAGTTATGGGGTCGTTACACTAATTCCCAGGCTCTCATTGTTATACTTAGAGAGCCCAATTGTATCTTCCACCTTGGAGGGTGCAAGTTTATTATGTTATATATCCCTTCATGTTATATCCATTTGTCTGCCAACTTTTTCCAATAGTTCCCCATGACTTTAATGGGGGGCTCACTTGACCTTACTACTCATGCTTTGAATGATTATATTATATTATACAAGTTTTTTTTATATGTTGTTTTATACTTAACTAGGGGGGGGAGGTTTTAGTGCTAATAACAATTTAATAGTTAGTGCAGCCTACCTATAAAGTTTGGCAAAGGATGTTCCTGCTACAGCGATTGCCTGAGTAATTTCACTTGGCATAGCCTCTTTAGATGTCACGAGGAGGTGTATAGCATCATCCTCGCATGTTCCTGTTCGGGCGGCATTTGCTGAAGATTACAAGAGGATGATTCTATTGTCTTGATTGATTTGCAATGGCTCCCATTAAGGATTATATAGAGATCACCGAGTCTTAATGTAGAAACATTATTACATCATAATCAATAAATCCTAGTCGGCAAATCTCTAATACTAATTTTTTTATGATGGGGGGAGGAGGCAATACAAATCAACGACTAGATTATCTCATTGATCACTTTATTACATAAAACATTTCCTAATCTTTCCCTCAAAGACAGGGTATTGGAGAATCTTCAGTGCCTGCCTTCCCAATATTGTGAACCTGCTTGATTTTCTTTTATTTGTCATGCCCTTCCAAGCCAAAGATGTTTGACTGAGATGCAGAAATGAAAATATGGATAGAATAAGTAACCAAAACTGAGAAGATCTACCACTTCTTGAGAAGAGCCTATTTGGGCTGAGAGAGGAGGCCACTATAGTCCTGAAACTGTCTCCTCTATGGACTAAAGATAAGTGGACCACTATGGGCCTTTAATTGCCTATGCGGCTTAAGGCCTCTTTGGACCTGAAATATTGATATCTTAAACCTGAAATAAGGCCTCTATAGGCCCTGTAAGTTGTGCCATATGGCCAGCAAGTGCATTGTGAACTTTGATATTGCCTCTATGGACTGAACAGTGAGCCTGCATGGGTTTTCTTTTCCTTCTATCTCCTCTTCTAAGTTTTTCCTTTTACAAAGAACGAATAGTGAAGGAGCTGATGGAGAAGAGTGGGAAAAAAAAAACGTAGTAGCCATAACCACAGAAGGATTAGCCGTGGGTGCGTTGGATCGGTTTGTATGGCAAAACTTCTTGAAGAGACTCTTATGGCAATGATTGTCCCTATTTCCACTTTAAGGATGAAAATAAGCAACTGAAATCTGAATGCAAAACCACATGAAGGAAGCAAGGCTGAAAAGCCAATGCATGGAAAGATCACATAAGGGTCTACAATCTGGTGGAGTTGCAAACATGGGTTTAAGGAGGAAAGAATGAGTTAAGTCCTATTCCTTTAAAAAAAAGACAGAAAACTTGACAAAAGGCAAGCCAGAGTTGCACGAGTTAGAGACCCGACCCGACAGCATTTGCCGCCTGCAAAAAAACTAAATCAATATTTTGTGCCATCCAAACAGGGTTTTCTTGAGTTTTCTATTCCCGAGGAATAGAAAATTGTTCCCCATGAGTGATGCCAAACGGGGCCTTAGATGTTGGTCATCTTCCCCTCATTATTAGCACTTGATGTTAATTCCTCCATCTCCTAGTTCCTGGGTTAGATATCTGGTAGATCGCTGGTCCGATTATGTTGCCATCAATTTTAGATGTGAAACACACAATGAGAGAGGGAGAGAGAGAGACCTTAATATGAAAAAGAATGGAATGAATTGGAGCAAAACTTTAGATGAGAGAAAAGAACCATGAAGGATGACCATAGATCTGCATCTGGAAGCCAATTTATAGAAAGGAAGATGTAGGTGGCATTTTAAATTTTATCAAATAAATATTGCTATTTAATTTTTTTTCCAAATACAAATTTACTATTTTGGATTTCCTATACAAATAAATTTACAATTAATTACTTTCTACAAATAGATCACAATTAATATTCCTTTCCAAATAAAGATTGCACTTTAATGTACCTACCAACTGTAGATTGCTGTTTAGTTTTTGGTGTTCCTTGGTCGAACCTATGATCTTTTTCAGCTATTTTGCAAAAGATTTTTGCTATAAGGACTGTGTGATAGGTATCCATTTTCATGATATTATGCAGCACTCTTAGGGCCAAGATCTCTCCTTAGAATAATAAACCTTTTTTTTATTTTATCTTCATAACAAATAATTGTTTATTTTATAAGCTACTAGTTGCATGCAGTGCAAATTATAAAAAATAATTATTTATTATAATAACAAAATAATAGTATACAATTTTGGGGTCATTTAGAAAGAAAAACTAGGGTTATTTTGGGAGAAAAAATTAAGGTCATTTGGAGAAAAACAATTTGAGGACATTTTTGGTATAGAACTTGAGGGTATTTTGGTACTAAAAATTTGAAGGGCATTTTGGGTATACAAGTTTAAAGGTATTTTGAGTATAGAAACTTTAGGGGCATTTCAGAAGTAAAAAATAGGACATTTTGGGGAAATTAACTAGAGGAATATTTTTCAAAAAAGTGGTGATTTAATGATTTCATCTCATTAAGAGTTCTTTTTTAAACTATCGAATATTTTTAAACTAATAATATTTTAACTAAGCTCTTTAAATTTCCTGCTTGGTTCATGTTTTGGTCGAGCTTTGTTTTTGGTCGAGCTTTGGTTGTGCTTGTTTATAATGAGTTGGTCAATCGCTTTGAATACCTTGAAATATTACACTGATCGATAAAAGCTCGATACTCACCCCTACTCACTGGTACTCCGGATTATATAGATCAAAGAAAAAAGCTTTTGGACCCGCACTTGCAGTCTTAAGGTAGAGACATTGCCTTAAAACAACTACCTTAGTGAATAATACATAGGTGTAGAGTGTGCAAATGGTAAGCATATGCTATTTTATAGGCTACTAATTAACACATGTTAAACTTTCTTTAATGGTGCGTTTGCATTTGTGGAATTGGTGGATGAAATTGTCAATTTTGTTTTTGAATATCAAAATTATGTAGTTTGGCTTATACTATTAATGTTGAAAATTGGCAAAAATTAAAAGGGGCGATCGATCGCCAGGATGAGCGATTGATCGCCCGGGGCGCCATGTTGGCCTAGGTTCGTGGATTTCTTTTCAGGAAATTGCAATTTTAGTCTTTATATGTTTTGGGAAACCCCTATTCCGATTTAGGGACTTTCTATTAGTCAAGTTCTCTTGTTAAGGCCTATAAATAGGGGATTGTGGGTCTAGGGTTTGTATCTAATCATCTTGAAAAGATCAAGGGAATGCTTTTGCATTGGGAGTGAGAGATAATAGAAATGGTTAAAGCATACTAGGGCTTGGGAAATGTTTAAGGATGATAGATATGGGATTCTTTTTGAGTGTTCATAGAGAAGGTGATTGAGTGTTTTTTGTACTGATTCCCTCAAGGTTTCTGTGAATAAAGAAGTGATCGGATCTTGACCCGTCGACGTAGGCAGGTTGTTGCCGAACCACGTATATCTCTTGTGTTCTTTGTGTGTGTGTTTTTGGTTTATTATTTTCCGTCTGGTTATTTCTGTTGTTGTACTTTTCCCACATCAAATTGGTATTAGAGCTTCGGGTTAATTATTTTTCAATAGCTTTGAAAAATTCTGGGCAATTTTTCCTACAGAAGTTTGATCGGAAAGGGGGTTTCAATTTGTGGCAAATGAGGGTAATGATGTCCATGTTCAACAGGGTCTCTCAAGGGCATTGAGGGGGATTCCGGTAAATCGGAAAAGACGTCTGATGCAAATTGGGGAAAACATTGAGGCGAGAACAGTCAGCACAATACGTCTCTGTCTTGCAGATAACGTGAATGCATTGCCTTATGGAGAGGAATTGGCACCGGATCTTTGGAAGAAGTTGGAAACGCTCGATATCGGAAAGAGCCTTATCAACAGTTATACTCGAAAAAGGAGTTCAATCCCTTAAAGATGGCGGAGGGTACAAATCTCATTGAGCACATTAATGTGTTCAAACCAGATCTTGATCAACTGCAGAAAGTTGGTGTCAAGGTGGATGAAGAAGACCAATCCTGGGACCTTCTTACATCACTTCCAGACTCATATGATCATCTTGGTAATAACCCTCATGTATGCCAAGAGACATTACTGATGGAGGAGGTTCAAGACGGCGCTACTCTCTATGAGATTAAGGAAAGTCATCGCATAATAGAATAATCATGTCATGGGTGCTCGGGAAGGAGAAGGGACTTGGAGAGAGGATCTGGAAAAGGCAGGGGCATATCCAAATCCAAAGGAAAATGTGGGGTCCAATGCTACTATTGCAAAGAATTAGGGCACTTCAAAAAGGGAGTGTCCGAGATGTGCTGATGGGAAGAGGGATTCTTCCGTAGGAGATTCTTGGCGGCTATAGCAACAGACAGGAGGAATAAATTAGAGATGTTTCATAGTTTCTAAAGGTATGGACAATTCTTCTAGTGAGTGGATTTTAGATTCGGGGGCTTCATGTCATATTGATTAAATATGAATTTTTTGATATATTCTAAAAGGGGACAGGAAAAGTGTTCCTGGTGTTGGATCTGAATGTGAATCATGGGGTTTGGTAATGTAAAGATAAAAATGTTTGATGAGGTTATTCGGACTTTAGGAGGGGTAGCTTGTGTCCCTAAGTTGCGAAGGAATTTAATATCACTTGGTCAATTAGACTCCGATGGCTGTTGTTACACAGTTGGCAGGTGGATTTATCAAAATAAAGCAGGGAAAGCAAGGTTGCTTAGTTTTGATGAAGGGGAAGAAGTGTGGTGGATTATATCTCTTGGAGGGGAATACGGTGGTAGGTGGAGCTACTACAAGGTCTGTAGAAAAACGAAAAACCTGATGTTGTGCAGAGGATAGAACCTCACATAAAGTCTCTTTCGCAGTCGGGTGCAGAGATGGGTATTCCAATAGGTTTTCGAAAGGGTTGGAGGTGGTGATAATGTGCCTTTGACGGAGAGGACGAGTCTATGTCCTCGTCCAGGATTCTTCTAGAATTACAGAATGGGTTTCCAGGCTACACATTGGTTTTGACCATGTTTTATCGAATCCAGTGGAGTGCTTTCCCGGAGTTAGATTCGAGGATGTTGTAGCTGGTGAGTCTCTTTCACAGATGGTGCAGAGGCGGGCAAGGTCAAAGCGGGAGTTTGCGGTATTTGCAAATGGGTTTGGAGTAATTGCAAATGGGTTTTCAAATTTTTGAGAGAGATTTTGGTTCGAAGTGGAGGTGCTCTCCGGATGTGGACGATGCGTGTTCTATCTTAAAGATTTGCTTGGTGATTAGCAAATCGGTTCTCTTGGTTGCGGAGGTGTCGCGAAACTTTCCCCAATGTAGAGATTGTTGAAAATTGGCAAAAAATTAAAGGGGCGATCGATCGCCCCTAGTGGGGATCGATCGCCTAGGCGTCGTGCTAGCCCGGATTCGTGGATTTCTTTTCGGGGAAATTGCTATTTTTGGTCCTTTATGTGTATTTGGGAAACCCCTATTCGATTTGGGACTTTTTATTAGTATAGGTCTCTTGTTTAGGCCTATAAATAGGGGATTATGAGTTAGGGTTTGTATCTAATCATCTTGAAAGGATCAAGGGAATGCTTTTGCATTAGGAGTGAGAGATAATAGAAGGGTTAAAGCATACAAGGGTTTGGGGAAATGTTTAAGGGGTGATAGATAGAGATTCTTCTTTGGGTTTTCATAGAGAAGGTGAGTTGCGTGCTTTTGTACTGGTTCCTCAAGGTTTCTGTGAAAGAAGAAGTGAGCGGATCTTGACCTGTGAACGTAGGCAGATTATTGTCGAACACATATCTCTTGTGTTCCTTTGTTGTGTGTTTTTTGGTTTATCTTTTCCGTCTGGTTATTTCTATTATTGTACTTGTCCCACATCAATTAAAAAGGTTGAAATTAAAATTGTCAATTCCGCACGAAATTGAAGTAGTAAATTCATAGACTAAATGAGCATAATTCAAATCCTTTAGAGGTGTAATTTGACAATTCCACACTGTTGCGGAGTTGAGGAAAAGTCACGAACCTTATGAAATCTCTCTCGTTGCCTACGCATTAATTTAATACATAAAATATAAATTATAATAATATTTAACTTAATAAATATATTACTTATAATAATATATCTTCATTATTATATTCAATTACATTTAATATTACAAAATATCTTATGTGAATAATAATTTAATATAAAAAAACAATAAATTATAATAATATTAATTATTATTTAATAAATATAAATATTATTATAAATAATATTCTTAATATTTAATGTATTTTTTACAATAATTATTATTTATTGTATAATTTTATAAAAATTATTATTGTAAAAAATCTTTATTTTATTATAAAATAATGACATAATACAATAAATAATTACTATTATAAATAATATATTAAGTAAGAAAAATATAAATTATAATAATATTTATATTTCGTAAAAATTATTAAACATTATTATAATTTATAAGTATTATTCTTTTATGTGTTAAATTATTATTTACATAAGATGTTTTAAAAATATTATATGTATGTTCAAAATTCTAATTCAGCATAATAATAAGGATAAATAATTATGTAAGCAATAAATTTATTAAAATTTTAATATTTTATTATAATTATTATTTTATGTATATGTTTATAAAAATTATTATTGTACAAAAATCTTTATTTTATTATAAAATAATGACATAATACAATAATAATAATTATTATAAAATATTAAAAATATAAATTGTAATAATATTTATATTTCATTTAAAATAACTACTTATTATTATAATTTATAATTATTATTATTATCATATGTAAATAATAATTTAACACATAAAATAATAATAATTATAAATTTATATATAAAATCATTATTAGTATATATTTCAAAACATTTAAAAATATGTAACTTACATAATTATATATCCTTATTATTTATGTTCGAACTTCGAATTAGAAATTTAAACTTATTAATATTTAGTAAATATTTTATGTAATGTAGTCAAGAGAAACCATAAACCCAAAATAGAAGGAGATCGAATCACTGCTAATCGTGATTGAACTTAGGGAGAGTTCAATCACAAGTAGACAATAGTGATTGACTTGAGTAGTAACATGGTTAGTTAGACTTGACTCAATTTTGGGATCCATTGCCCAAACAATGACACTTTTGGCTATTAGACAGCCTGTTGCAGCAGTACCTGAACTTGCAGCGGTTCCTGCACCTCCTCCTTCCACACATCACACTGCATGAATTGAGGCTTTCAGAAGACTTAGGCATCCAACTTTCTATAAGATACTGATCCAATGGTTGCTGAGACATGGATCATTCAGTTGGAGAAGACCTTTAGGGTACTTCGTTGTACCGACGAATAAAGAGTTGATTGGGCTTTCCTTCATCATGGAAGGTGAAGCTGAACATTGGTAGAGATTGTAGTTAGGGCAGATGGATATTACAAGATCAGGACAACCATGGACTTGGGGAGAGTTATTGGATAAGTTCTGGTCGTTCTTAATTTAATATATACCTCGTAATAGTACTTATTCCATATATAGTAACTAGTAAGGGTGTCGAACCACTAAGGATTGTGCTGGCTTCGTTGCCTTCTATCAAGATTATTTTTAAATTAATGAGTGACAAAAGTTGATTTAAATTGAATTAAACTAAAACAAGAATTAAACTAATGACTTCTAATTAATTAATCAACTAATAGGTTTTTGTGATTTTAAGGAGAGAAGATCTAGGGTGTTTGAATTCACCACTATCCTCATAACTGATCTCGAATTGCATTTATTCAGATTTCTCGAAGTGTAAAAAATTAAAGTGAGAGTGACTACAAGTCCCTACTCAACAGATTGAGAATGATACAAGGGATCAAATCCTAGGTATATCTTATCTGTGGTTAGCATGAGCGATACACACTAAACTAGGGTTGTAAAATCACAAAAAATTAGCGAGAATGATTTAATTTCAATTTCATAACACATAAGACAATGATAGAACTCCATTGAAATCAAATATAATAAATAAAACTGGTTGTTAAACAACCATCTCATCATGCAATCAATCTTTACAATCTTGAAATCTAAATAAAAACAAAATAGAGAAACAGTTACTTGACTAGGGTTTCATCTAAACCCTAGAATGGAAGATTAGTTCATGATGAGGGAGGAGAACACCGTTTTCATCGACGAACACATCTCTCCAACTTTCACAGATCTCCAGAGCTCTTCTTCTCTTTAATTTCCCAAAATTCTAAACACATTTATGGTCAATAGCTTTCCTATTTATAGAGAGAGGATCCAAACTTCTCACTTCCATGCACGTATCTCGAGGCCAAAAACGTTGATGGGCGATCGATTGCCAGTGGTTTACGATCGCAGATACTGGAAATTTCACAGGTAGCTACTGTTCTATGGGCGATCGATTGTAGTATTCTATAATTGATCACCACTATTATGACTAGTCATCGATCGCCCTGTAGGTCACGATCGATCACAGGTTGGTTTTTTTCTTTTGTTTTCTTCTTTCTTCTGTTCTCACATGGTTGAGATTCTTCTGAGTCTTTGAAGCTTGTAAATCTTTAATTTTAATCTTTTTTTTTTCTCGCATGAACCTAAAATGGATAAAAGCAACCAAGCACTGTAAAACAGTTTAAATGAGAACTCTAAGGTATTAAAAGTGTAGTTTGAGGTGCTATATGTGTAACAATTAGCACTGATCACAATTCCAAATTTACGCATTGCTAGTCCTCGAGGTAATGCAAAATAAAATAAGAACTTAACGGTGGGATCCCTGGTTGCATTTGGCATATGCGACAAACCTTTTAAGCCTGTGAACACAAATTTTTACTCACTGGTTTTGATTAAGAGTCTCCACTTATTAATTCTGAGAGATAAGTCCCGGATGTGGATAAGGTCTTATGGTCTACATGAGAGTTTAGGTAAGAGGTTCAATTAAGTCCCAGGGAAAGCCTGCGACCCTCATTTTATAATGGTTACCTACTCCCTAGGTATAAGCCAAATTAATTTCAAATTTTATTCAATGCCTAAGCTTTAGATTATACTAATCTAAGAAAAGAAAACTCCTGACTAGGGTTGAACCTGGGTAGGGTTACCTACGGACTCACATATGGTGAGATCAGACCGAGAGTAGTTCTGGCACATGAGCCCGTGCCAAGGTTAGGGGAGTGTGTATGTGCACCGAGGTGGCTAAGGCTTAGTCCGAGGACTAAGGTTTGGTTGACCGGGTTGGTTAAGTGCATGGTTTAGAGGTGTTTGGGCCCGGAGGCCGAAGATTTGGGTCCGGAGGCCAAAGTATGGGCTCGGAGGCCAAAGGTTGAGCCCGGAGGTTAAGGATTGAACCTGGAGGTCAAGGATGAGCCTGGAGGCTAATGATTTGGGCTTGGAAGCCAAGGTATGGGCCCAGAGGCCAAGGGTTAACCTGGTAGGCTAAGGGTTTAGTCCCGTAGACTAAGGTTGGGCCCGGAGGCCATGGGTTGAGCCCAAAGGATAAGGTTTTGGGCCCAGAGGCCAAGGTTGTTTAACCGGAGTTAGAAAGGTGAGTTAATCATGGTTAGGACTACTAACCATGGTTAAAAAGGTCCAATGTTTGATTTTTTATCCATTTTTATTTTTAGATTTTTTGAGATTTTTCCAAGTTTAAATTGGGTTAACTATGGTTAGAAATTAACTGAGGTTAAGTTTAAACCCAGCTAAGGATCCGGTCTGGTCAGGAGTGGCCCAGGTAGCATGGTAGGGCCTAGAATGACATCCTATCTGGTTTGCGCCTTGTGCAAGGCCCCTATTGTATGAATAGTGGGTTTGGCGGTAGAATAATCATTGTCAATCACATTTCTTTACGAAATGAGATTGGCGGTAGAATGACTACCGCCACCGTTACTATTTCTACAACAGTGGCTTTGCAACCAAAAGGGAAGGTTGAAGATGATGCCCAAAGGATTTTGGCCCGTGAGAGTGTTCAGGAGACTTCAGGGTAAGTTCTGGGCCTGGTCTGGGTCTTAGGCCTGCTATGGGTTAGGCCCATAGTGGCCATCTACAGTGAGAAGTAGAATACCCAGAATGACGGTAAAACTATTTACTGACATTCTAGACAGATTCCATATTTGTTCATTTTAATCATGGTTAAGCTGGTCTAATAAGCCTAGAAGGACCATGGAAGGTGTAGGGAGGTCGCAAGGACCTAAACCAGGCTCTGGAATGGACCATGGCCCTATGAAATGAGGCATAAAGCTATTGAAATGGGAAAGTCTAGAAATGACGATATTATGTTACCGCAATTTCTGGATTTTTCTAGAATTCGATTTTCTCCTTCTGGCATTGCACCAAGGTTACTCCAGGGGATCCCTCATGTGCTGAGGGTCCCCTAGAACATTAAGAGAGGGCATGCCTTAGTGGTGAGGCTATGCATCCGATTCTTCTATCTTTGAGGGGGGGTCCCCATGCCTAGGAGGAAGGCAAGGGGAACCCTGGCTCTTAGATTTGCAACAGAAAGAAAAAGAGCAAAGTCCCCTGGAATGGGACCAAGGTCTCAAAGGATGTAGCTCAGAGAACATAAAGGGATGAGGGAGGTCCCCTACCCTGTTGGTATGCTCTTGTCAGAGGAGGTGGTGGCCGTTGCGGTGGTGCTCAACTGGAGAAGTGACCTAGGGTGGTTCCTTTCGAAACCTTGGATGATGGTCTTCACTACGATCTGGAGCAGAGGAGGTAAGGGGGCTTTGATGGGGAATTCCGGATTTTCAGAGTTTCTATAGGGAGATTTTGGCATGGGCTAGATTGGCTGGAGAGACCTTGGATTTATAGGCAAAGGGTTTAGGGACATAAGGGGCATTAGGACAGAGGTTGGCGGAAATATACCTTGCTGTGACTCCAAGGACTTTTCATTTGTGGTCTGGGTATCAATTAAGGCTTACATGCCTTTAAAACATATCCACAAATTACATAATTATATACTACATAATTATATACATATACATAGAAATAGAAGAAAAGAGTTACAAATAGTTGACATTGTTGAATGACAAATCTACATGTTATGATTTAATTTTACGATGACACGCAACAATACCGTTTTCATTTTCATGTATCAACATTGGGTAGCAAATGTAAACAAACGTCTAAATGTATGGTTACATAAAGTAATTAACTTTTGAACTCCAAAATATTGAAAACTCGAGACTCATGACTAGATACAGTTAGAAGTAATTTAACACCAAAAAGCTTGTTAAAAGAATTAATTCATTGTATGCATTACATAACACCACAAGTCTAGTTAACGCATTACCTGTCCCAAGCCGGGGTAAATGAGAAGGGTTGATGTCAAGTTTAGTAGTCAGTGGTTGTCTAAAATAAATATATTAAATATTATGAATTTTTTATTTGGTGATATATTTTTAGACCCAAGCCTAGCCCTGGCCTTGAGGGTACGACTTGGTGTCATGAGCAAAGCCGTACCCAGAAAAATGCTGGACGGATGGTCCTGACATTGGGCTAGCCAATTCAGGCCCATCGAAGGCTTTGGCCGGGCTAAGATTAAGCCCTTAGAAGTGAGGGCCGGGCTTGACAGAACCTGCCTGGTTAGCCTGACCCATTGACAGCCCTACTTGGGGCCATCTTAGCCCTTAGAAGTGAGGGCCGGGCTTGACAGAACTTGCCTGGTTAGCCCGACCTATTGACAGCCCTAGTTGGGGCCTCTTTCTCATTTGGTTGTTGTTTCTTGGTTGTATAATTTTGTAACAAATCCGGTTATCACCCCTGAGGTCGCCACAAGTTCTTTTGACACCCCTTAACTGTGGTTAAGATTCACCCACCCACCCCTAAGGTTCACCCACCCATCCTTGGTTTTCAGGAAAAAAAATAGTTTTTAAAAAATATTTTAATATTAATAAAACCCTACAAATATGTTTTTAATAACACCTACAACCGAAATGGAAACTGAGTGTGTTTCATGGTTCAAAAATACCGAATCTCAAATATTTAATATTAATAAAATCCTAAAAATATGTTTTTAATATTAAAAAAAAATTAAAATTTTTTTTTCTAAAAACCAAGAATGGGTGGGTGAATCTTAATCCTAGTTAAGGAATATCGAAAGGGACACGTGGCGATCTCAGGGGTGATACCGGATTTGCCAAATCCGGTTATCACCGTAGATGATTTGGTTTCGTAAAATCAATAAATAATGAATAGGAAAAGGAAAGAAGAAAAAGCAAGCAAACAGCTTCTTTGCCGACCGTTGGAGCTCTAGTACTATTTCTTTGGATAAAGCGAAGGAGAAACAGAGCAACAAAAGATATATATCCCATGAGCATGAGCTGTAGAACCCTAAATCCGAATCTCTCAACGCTTCACCATCTCCGTCTTCTTCCTAGAAGCAGCCAGAACCCTAACCCTAATTTCCGTCTCAGAAACCCTGTCTTCTTTTCTCCTTTCCTTCGGTCCAATTCCCCCCAAAGCATCTTCGTCCGGAGTCTTGTACGTCTCGAGAAACGCTACCATGTTTCGCCAAATATGTGTTCTTCCGAGCTTCCGCTTCTTCCGTTTGAAGCGGACGAGGTGAGGTTTCGATTCTCTGTTTCTTCTGTTCTTCTTTGGGCTTTTGAATTACAGGTTTTGATTATTTTTAACAAGTCTGAAATATTGAATGAATTGGGTTTCTAATATTTATATAGGACCGTATCTCCTTTTTTTCTTCATAATTATTGTTGTTAATTTCATATAAATCAGAAATTCAATCTGTATTTTTTTTTTTTTACTTTTAATATCATGTACCTACGGTTAGTGGTTAGCTTGGGGATCAGAGTTCTTGTGACTCATCGCCCGGGGGATTAGATCCTAAGACCTCTCACTTGAGAGAGGCCACACCCCACCATTGGAGCAAGAGGCGGAGTGTATTTATAATATGCTCTATGTTCAGGGGAGTTTGGTTTTGATGGGCGTAAGATGTTTAAGGAAAAACAGAATTATACAAACAATATCAACACTGCTTGGCAGCCCATTTGCACAGAATGCATTAAGGGCCTACACTTAAGAAAAAATGCACATCCAAACTCCCCTTTATTGGTTGTCGAGCAGAAAGGAAAAGGAATTGGATCAATGCTAGGGGCGCACATAGGCCAGACCATTAGATTTAGAGTGTGCCTAAGCTCATCTTTCTTGACACTACTACTTCCCATATTCCACCAAGGCCCATAATCCACATAAATAGCATAGCATACTTAGAAGAGTTCAAGGTTCTGTTATCAACTGAAGAAATCAAAGATCCAATTTAATCCACCTGTAACAAAAAATTAGATTAGAAAATTGGATCATTTTTCAAGCTAAGAATCACAAAGAAACCATATAGCTCACACAAGTTCCACAGGGACAGAGGTCGATCAAAAAAAAAAGTTCCACTGGGATAGAGGAATATAGTCCAACTCGATTTTTTTAATCCCAACAATTTCTCGTTTCACATGAGTTCTATCCATTTCCTTCTATATTTAGTAGTCACTAAATTAAATTCTGAATGTAAACTTGCTTACTATTCGTAAACGGAAATCACCCAAAAACCTACTAAAAGCTCATTCAAAATTTCTAAAGTATATTCCAAATAGGGGTGGCGGCAACCCTTGACAATTATGCTTGAACCAACCCAGAAAACCAGTGGTTTGAGTTTTGATTTTTCTTACAAAATGTGTGGTAACCCAACCTGACCCCATAGCCAAACAATGGACTAACCTGCCCTGACTCAGACCATAGCCGAACGGCTGATTAACCCGCACTGTTTTGTTCCTTTGTATTGGCAAACCTCAAAATGAATAATAATGGGGCCGAATTTGGGTTGGGCATTTGTTCACTGAGTTGAGGGTCAATCTGACCCAACCCATTGCCACCCCTATTCTCTACTAAATTGACAACAGTTCACAAAAACCAGCCTTACCCGTTCCAAATTCCTATTATACCTAATCTAACCAACACAAAATATTCATCATAATACTGTACAGTTTTGGGTTATGCCACATTTTGGCTAGCCTTCTTTTGTATACTGGGTACACCCTTTTTTCTCTTTTACCATTAAAAAAATTAAACTGTATACTTTTGACTTCTCCATGAACAACAACCCTTCAATCATACTTGAATGGATTCAGGTCATGGCCCACAACAGTTCTCAAAGTATTGGTACTTGGTAGAAACCATAGTTCAAAAACACGACAACTCGAATCGACTCGAAAGTTAGCTGGGTCGACTACTCGGAAAACTCGAAAAAAAAATCGACTTGGTCAAACTCGGAATATATATGTAATAACTTAAAATTTTTGGGTTAAAAGAACTCAAAGTATGTTGGTTTTACAGCTTCAAACCTCAAAATTAGGTTTAACAAAACCCATAGTAAGTTGTCTTTGTAGACCCTAAAAAATATGATGCAAAAATAGTGTGACATTTTAGTTTAGGTTTAAAAAAAAATGATAAAAATACCCTTCTGTGACCTAGTTTGGAGAGTCGAAAAACTCGGCTAGACTCGATCGAGTCACTCGAGTAACTCGGCAAATAGTGTCTCCTTCGAGTTTTGAGGGACTAGACTTGAAATTCAGCCGAGTCGAGTAATCGACCGAGTTATTTGGGTGACTCATCGAGTTTTTGAACTATGGTAAAAACTATGATTGTGACTTTCTCTGGACTTATTGTTCTTTTTTGTTTGAATCTTCTTGCCACTTATCAGATTCTTCAACTCCAAAAGATTTGTTTCAACACGATCTTTTTGTTTTTGTGCATGACATTGAAAACCCAACGGAGTTCATCTTCCTATCCATTCTGCCATGATAACTTGCATTGCTCTGGACTTATTGTTCTTTTTTGTCTGAATCTTCTTGCCACTTATCAGATTCTTCAACTCTACAAGATTTGTTTCAACATGATCTTTTTGTTTTTGTGCACGACATTGAACACCCAAACCTGTTCTCGGAGTTCATCTTCCTATCCAGTCTGCCACGATAACTTGCATTGCCTGGTCTGGAAAATGCTCTCTCCAAATGATCTGAATCAGAATGACGTGGACAATGGTTAGCAATTGGGTGTAGAAATTTTTTTATTCTCTTTCTCCCCCCCCCGCAATAAAGGCCGTGTCTTCTAAAATTTGATAAATTAAGAATTTTGACAGCTTTTTATGAGCATAATGATGTCAGTTCTCGACCCATTTGGCTTCATGATTTTTTTTTTTTTATGTTCCTTAATTTTTTCAAGTTTTTTGAACGAAAACCATGATTTAATATCTGTGTAACTAGGTTTTTGTGGTTGCTTTATTCTAGAAGAAACTGGTTTGAACCTTGTGAGTAAGGAGTTTGATTTCTTTTATCTTATTGAAGGAATCAGCTTCTTGTTTATGTTATGGACAATGATATTACAGCTTGGAAGGTATTGAATTTCCCCTCTTTTTCCTTTGCGTGATTACAGGTTCTTGTTCCATCAGAGATTAAGACATTACACTTGTATGAAGCCAGATTTTTAGCACTGCTAGAAGAGGTGTAGTATTAAGTATTTATTTTAAATTCTCTTGCATCAACTTTGATATATTACTTTACCAATTCGGCTTTTCAGAGGGTATTTATAAACATTATTTTTACTTTAAGAGAATAATGAACCCGCAGTTCTACTATTTTCCTTTTCGTTCATGAGAAGATAAAATACCAAATGTATCAATCTGATGGTAATTCAGAGATTTATGTTAGGGGGGTGCATCAGGGTACGAACCTTAGTGCTTGCAACGCCTCTCTAGCTTCTCTCTCCCGCTCCAAACTGCGATTTTGCAGTTTCAGTGGATGCGCCTTGGGTGCGCTGTGTCGAAAATCCAAGACGCGGTTTATAATAACTGAGAGCGGAGTTTCTATAATGTAAGCAAATTTTCCTGAAACCAACCCTTTCTAGGTTCTTAGATGAAAGAATTGAAGCAAATTTGCCCTTCTACTTCACAACTGCCTATCTCAACTTAGCCACGTATGAAGGTCCCATATCTTCTAGGGTTTGTTATCATCTTCTAGGATTCCTTATTCAATTCAGTCTTAGGGATTTTCTCCTCCTTTATTGAGAGAGAGAGAGAGAGATTCTTTTATTCTTTAAAATTTCTCTGTATTTTTTGATTCTCTATTCTATTAAATAATTGAAATCAAAGGGTTTATTGAATTTAATTTGCAAAACTCCATCAATTAGAATAATTTCCAAGTAAACTTAATTCTCTGCTCTTTTCTAAAATACTACCCCCATTCAAGGAGGAGGAGGTGTTTGATTTGTTTTAGCACACATGGATGGATCTCCACAAATCTCTAATCCTTTCAGATCTGCCACTTTCTAAATTAAGGGGAGACATGTATAATTTAGCATTTCATATAGGTGTTCTGGAGGTGCTACCCAAGGATCATAGTGACAAAGTCGGGGTTTGGGAATAATTCGGCAAGGGTCAAGTTTGGAAAAATCCGGAAAAATTTTAAGAACAATTTAGGAAAAATATAATAATTATAAAAAAATATCAAACAATTTGATTAGATAATATACAAAATATGTAGTATACTTTGTCGAACTAAACGAATTATTGCGAAATGCATGATTAATTCATTAAATTTGGGAATAATTCACGATTAATTCATTAAGTTTGTCTGTAGATATTATAAATATTATAAGGCTCCTACTCTCTTGAAGCTCACATCTCTCTGTGAGAATTCTCCAAACCTTCAGTAACAACAAGTATTGTTTTAATGAGATAAATTATACTAGTTAGTGGAGAGATTTCCTGTGTAAAATCATATCCTTCTTTAGCCCACCTTTTTCCTAAGAGTAAGCTAAATCATTCGCATCTCATAGTTAACCAATCTCAATGGATCTTTTTCCTTGGACTCCTATAGATTAGCAAGTGCTGACCCAAAAGTCTTATTTTTCTTCACTTAGCATTGGGTCCACAAATCTAGTTGGAGCATGCATATCTTGTCTCTTTCCTTGAAAGGATAACAATAATGATTGCTGTGTAGTCTAATTTTTCCAATTCAGTTCACGCTGGGGGGGGGTGGTTTGCACATGGTCAAGTGGAGTCATGATTGCAAAGCTAAAAGTGAAGTAATCCTAGGAATAAGGCTCTTGTGTATTTAGTGGATATTAAGATGAGATAGGCTTACATCTAGTCATCAAATGCCCCTTGATACAAGTGTGTATGGTTATGTTTCTATGTAATTTCCAATATATATATATATATATAAGCATTTGATAATGAAGATGAGGTGCTTCATACATTTAAAATTTTTTTGAGATTGTGAACCTCTTTGAAGATTTGTAATGACATGAGTTTAGTGGAAATTTCCTTTACGATGGAATTTTAACCAAGGAAGGAAGCTATGGAAGTAACAAAATATTGCTTCAAGTAAAGCTTCTTAGCTATTCCATTAATTTTATACTACACATGGGTTGAAAGGTTTGTTCCAAGACCTTTGCCCTTGGTGTAGCCTTTGAGGGATGGGTGAATATTAATTTCTATGCTAGTACTACTTGTGTCTTAGACTCTTAGTCAAAACAGGGAAAAAGTGGTTGGTTGCTTTACTAAGCTAAATTATCTTAACATATATGGGTGGGCAGTCGAGGTAGAAGTACTCATATTAGCTTTATAAGAAGAAGTAAGAACGAAACTTTTCTTACGATAAGGAAGAGAATCATGCTTAATGGATCCTTGATGGTCTTCTGTAAGCTATACTAAACCTGCCAATGATCTTTAGTGGAAGGTAATTTTACCACAAAAATAACCCGTAATAGATAATGAACATTACTGACAAATTAAAGGTTTTCTATTTACATAGATCAATTAATTAAGATAACCATATTATTTTTATAATTTGTAATGATACTTTAATCCATCAGTTAGATTAGGAGTCTATTGAAAACAAAATGTAGTTTTAACAACACTTATAAAACAAAAAAAATAACAATAATTTTTATGTAATAACGTTAATTTGTATGCATAATTGATCTCTTTAATTCTATTTGGTTGCAGTCTTTAGCTAGAAAGAAGCTTTTTGTGCACTTTGTGTTGGATCCAGTTGTTACCAGTGGATCACCAGCTGGAGCGTCATTTGCGGCTAGATATGGTTGTTTGGTCATTATAGAAAATGTAAGCTTCTATACTCATGCAAATAATCAAATGCGAAACATAAGTAGTTAATGGCGCATTTTTTCTCTTCATTATTGTCTAGGTTGAACAATTAGACATTGGAGCATTAGTATCTATAAGGGGCATTGGTCGCGTCAAGATCGTAAAATTTGTACAGGTGAGCAATCAATGAATTGGTTGAAAGATTTTTAGATTTGAAGCATTAGTATCTATAATACTGTTTCTAGCTCATAACTTCTTTTCACTATTTGATCTAGTTGTTAAGATTAATGATAATCTCAATTCCTTCCTTTTTAGTTACTATTTAGTTGGAACTTATTCTAAACTAGTAAGTTGGATGTCAAGAAGTAATTACGTCAATATAAGGCTTGAGCATGAAGTGAGGAACCAACCCACTCACACACAAACCTATATATACGTATATCAATGTTTTAAAATGCTAAGGCATGGGGCGTGGCGTTAGGATCTCAAGATGCGTGAGGTGTAAGCCTTGAGGCGTGAGTCTTAAGCCTCACAATAAATCCTTACACTAGCTCATTTTAACAAATAAATGAATAATAACTAAGAATATTGCAAAAAAATTCAAAAAAATTAATTAAAGGTAATACATACATACATAGATGTTATACCATATAAACTATTCAGCCATAAAAAAATAAATAGAGACAAGAAAGCTAAAATTTAGATTTACTAGTTTGTTCATATACATATTGAAAGATGGATAATAATTCAATCATGTGGTTAATTTTGGATTCCAACAAACAATCACAAAGTAGTCACCAACTACATATGTTAGACAATGACTCCAAATCTTTGCAATGTTTACCATAAAATTTAAAGTGAAATATACTCAACAAGGTTTTAAAAAACCTAAATATGTTATATATAATAGCTTAAGTGTTAATTAGACTCATACCAAAATGAAAAAAATTAAAAAATAATATTTTTTTGTTGCTAAAAGAAATTATGAGGCAACAACTTATAATTTAATGTTGAAGTCTTAATTATGTGGATAAAACCCTATTTATGATTAAGCCTCAGAGTTTGAGGCGTTAGTCTTATGAGATTTAAGCCTTAAGGAGGTTTCCTTGAGCCTCGCCTCAAGGCAAGCCTTGAGGCGTAAGCCTCTCACACCTTTTAAAACATTGATGTATATATATATACACACACACACACACACATATATGTAACATAGACTTAGTGTAGGAGAGATGTGAATGTTGAGGTGGATGAGTAGAAGGACTATGAAAGATAAGATGAAAAATGAGCACTCGAGAGTATCTGTGAGTAGCTCCAATAGTGATAATATAAGGGAGAGTTGACTAAGTAGCTCCAATAGGTGATATTATAAGGGAGAGTCAACTAAGATGGTTGGTCTTGTTCAACAAGGACAATTATGGCACTAGTGAGGAGTGAATTGGTTGAAGGCTCTAAAAGGGGAGAGTGGAAGGCCTAACATGATGTGGGTGGAGATAGTGTGAAAAGATTTGATAGCATATGATTTAACCTTAGTCATAGCTTTTAGACGAACAGGGATTTGTACCGGGATTTTTATTGCCAACCGGAAATATTTTGGATAAGGCATTGATGATGTGTAGATGTATATATATATATACACACACACATACTAAAGAAAGTCTGGGTGGGGGCTTGGTTCAACACACACATACTAAAGAAAGTCTGGGTGGGGGCTTGGTTCATTTCTTAATTAAAATGGTTGAAAGTGGAGTTTTACAATTACGAATTGATGACGACATTCAATTAATAAAAAAATATGAGGTCAGTATGGAATCACTAAATAATGTTTTAAAACAGTCATTTTAACATAAGCGCATGGGTAACCTCAAGCAATGTCTATTTTTCGTTCCCACTCCATTTTGTTGAGGAGCATAAGAACAAGATGTTTGATGCAATGTGCCATGTTGCTCAAGATAAGACTTAGAAGCATTATACATGAATTGTTTACTATTATCAGATCCAAGAGTATGGACATTTAATCCAAACTGAGTTTTTATAGCATGAAATTTCTGAAACATAGAATAAACTTACCCGGCTCCTTCTCCTAAACAATTCATCAATGGAGATAAAACAATCTAAATATACCAAATAGGAACTCGAGCTTCTCCCCACACATAAAAATGAACTAACGCAAAGAGGAAACATAACTCCTAAAGAAGCACTTCACAAAGCCTCCCGGAATTTGATTGATTTATTTATCTCTTTTCTACATGCGGAAGAAGAAAACATAAATTTAGAGGACAATCAAAACGGGATTTCTTTCCCTTTTTTCACATTTCATGATAGATTGGCTAACCTAAAGAAAAACAAAAAGAAATAGCATTTAAATGTATTTTTATTAACCAATTAGAATTGCCTCCTATAATTGACTCAAACCGCAACAGGAAATGTTATTTGTACAGTAGTGGATCAAGGTATGCAACGAGTGGTTCTTGGGCCTTTCCCCAAGTGGGAGGTCCTGGGTTCTATTTCTCACTCCCCCCTTTGGAGCCAGCCTCGCACGGGTTTACCCGGACTTACCTGGTGTGGCGGGTTGCAGGGTCATGTCTTACCCTCGAGGATTAGTCCTAACCCATAGTGTTGGGGACACCCCGGAGTTCCATAAAAAAAAGGTATGCAACGAGTTCTGTTTCAAGCATTGTAAGCCCCTGGTTCTACTCCAAAGGCCTTTTCATTTCAGTTTTGGTGTGGTATACCCAAGGACAAAGGTCCCCTTCCCTCTTATAGGCATGGGGACCCTCTTGAGGGAGTAAGCTTTGGCCTTATGCCCCCCTGGTGCATGAGGCCTCAACTTCTGGGGGACCCTCAGTCCATGAGGGATCCCCTAAAAGCAGTCTGGTTCAGTTCTAGGGGGGGAAATTTAGGGGCCGTTTGGCATCATTCCGGATCAGAAACAATTCTATTCCCTGGAACAGTCTGATTTTTTTGGAACGTTTCTGTTCTCAGAACTCGTTTGGATGCAGTAAACCAAACTCTATTCCGGGGAACAGAAACAGCAGAATCGCGTTTGGATGACAAAAAAAAAAAAAAAACAGAATCACTTATATATACTATAAATTGATCAAATAATAGGCAAATAATCATCATACTCTCACAATTTCTACTTCCACCCCTTTTAGATAACATATCAATTAATAGAGCTACTTATTCATGCCAAGTGAACGAAGCCGAAGCTAAAGCCAAAGCCATTGCAGTCACCAAACGAGGAGGCTGTCAGGGTCAAGCATGTCCAGAAGAGACAATTCTCTCTTGGGCTAGACCACATTCAAATGAGTTGCCTCATTGGGTTCAGGACATAGACTGAAACTTAGGCCATTTCACATGGGACATAGACTGAAATGGACAACTAGGATCTTCCAAGTGGTGAAATTTTGAGCAATGCCCAATCTATTTGACAACCAGGATTTGTGTCAAGTTTGAGTATGGTAAGGTTAATAGGGAACCATAGATATACCAAGGTTAATAGGAAACCATACATTTACTAATTGGTAAAACTTTTCAAATCATGCCCTAAATGGTGATATTTTTGGTTTAAGGCGACAGAACGGTACTAACTCTATAAATAAACTATATAACCGAAGCAAAGGTTGTAATGTTTTAAAAATGTAATAATATTATTCAAGTATATAATTAACAATCAATAAACTGATAGCAGAAGTTTAACTGGGGCCTAGCCCTAGCTAGACCATGGGTTGTTTAACTCAAGCAAACCCCAACTTGGCCTTTTCTTTTTTTTTCTTTTTTTGTGAGTTGAGCTTGGGCTGATGGGCTCAGTTTGGGTCGAGAGTTTTAACTTTAGGTCGAGCTCGAGCTACCTCAATTCGACCCGGTCTAAGCCGATTGCCACCCATACACAGCGGAATTAGAATATTTTCTTCCTACCTTAAATGGTCTTGCACTTAAAAAAGTGTTTGACAACTGCCATATCGTGGTTGAGGAGTGCTAGCACTAGATGCTGACTTCTAAACTCACTCTGGTAGTGACACTTGTCATTGCTATCTCTTCATCAAGTTAAGAATAACAATTTTTTCCAAAAGGAGGAAATTATACTTTACAATCGGTTCTAAAGGTACATGTCCCTACTATAGTGAGTTTGGAAGCCTGCATTTGAGATTAGCATTTTTCTCTTTTTTTTTTTTAGCGAAATCAAATAGAAATGGTGTTGGGTCAACTTCACATTTCTCAGTGACATCATAACAGATAGATTGTGCTTGAGAATGACAATGTGATCTCTAAAATTCAATATATTGTTTTAGTGGAATAACAATTCGTTCTAGTATATAATTTTATTACTTATGGCTCATGATATTTTAGCAACTCGACAAAGTATCTAATTGAATTATTGATGACCCGTGATATTGTAAGGATTTAAGTTTCAGAAATTACTTATTAGTACGCATTTAGCACCAAAGAAAGTGTAGTTGATCAGTTTAGGAATTGTTCATAACTAGAGAGACCTTAGAAGTTTTATTTTGTTGGTCAAAATTCGATTTATTCGAGGCAACGTAGTGATTCACTACAAATGTCTAAGTTAGATATATTAAAAAAACATATAGATAGTACATATATATTCAGAAACATTATAAAATTATAATATATTATATGTAACATTATAATAAGAGAATAATAGTCATTTTATTTTGTTTTTTAATTTAAGAAAATTTTCTATTTTGATGCAAAGAAAAAGAAAAATAATTCCCGTGCTGCTCTTTCCGTGGTGTCAGTCCCAAACCCATTTAAAGGAGGCAGATTGACATTAGTTTGACAATCGGTGGTATGAATATGAAAAAATAATAAAAATTTTACTCATCTTTTAGGTCATGGCCCTTGGGGTAGAGCTTCAGCCTAACTAGTTCAGGCTCTCCAAGGCCTAAGGCAGACTAGGGCACCCTTATACAGGTAAGGACAGGGCTTAGTAAGGCCTAAACTTTACTCTTTTTTTTTTTTCTATGACAACCATATAAAGAAATGCTTTTCTCATTGGAAGTAGGGGACTTTTTGGAGTTTTTTTCATCTATTGTTACACATAAAATAGAATTTTACCCAAAATAGAATCTAGTCAAAATCAAACAACCCAGGAAAATTCCAGCATCTACAAAGTAAACAGGGAGAGGGAAGAGAAGATTGATATTGTTGACTAACATTGAAATAAGCAGTAGTAGAATAAGATTGATAGTTTCCTAGCATTGAAGTTTGGTATTTATTCCAGATACATAGCAAAGAAAGAGAATGCTCAATTACAGATAAAATGAGCAGAAAACAGTGGAAGGAGATAACTGATCTTGTTACTGAATTGATATTTGGTATTTATTCAGAGCAAAAGAAATGACAACTTGGGTATCATGACATGTCTCAAGTGGATTCATCAAATGGATTCCAGTATCTGTTGAAAAACCACAAAGAATCAGCCTCTAGAGCATTTCCATCTTGATTACGGTGCCAACTGTAATAGGCATGGGTTCGGTTCTTAATATCAAAAATGGCATGACCAAAACTAGCTTCACGGTACGCCGAATACTGTCTTTAAAAAGTTCCCATATTTCCCTGGTTCATTTCACCATAACGAAGTTCAAGGAACTGAATCATCCATAGCCACGGATAGCATATCAAAGAGGTACCTGCAAGTCCCTATAATGCAGTGAAAGATAGATGAGGTTCCTTGTGCCCACAACCAAAACTGGAAATCACTTCAATAAAACTAGTCATATAGTGTGAATCCAATAGGTAAATATGGTTTACTTGTGACATGAACAGCTCCGTGGTGTACAAGAGATACATGAAGCAATCCTCAACCCTTGATGCCTTGCCATTCAATACAACTGAGTGGGTCATCCAAAATGACACATGCATTCACAGGCCTATCAAAGGTGTGTAACAAGGACACTCCACCTTCTGAAACTGTGGTTCTGTCATGCTGCACAATAAAAGAAATTCAAATTCTTTGTTTATACTTACAAAAAGAAGGAAAATTAATTCTAAACTAATCTTACTTTGTCGCTAGTCCTTCTAGATTTCCTCCATCGCCGATGGTAATGTATACAGGTGCGGATTGGTCGTTGACAGGATAGCACACACCATTTACTATATTGTATGCAATGTTTGATACACGTTCCTATAAACATGAATATATTTTGGTGTTAACTGTAGAAGAATCGAACATTCCCTCTTTTATGCACAAGATAAGCATTTAGCGAAAAACAGTAGAAGCACTAAATTTCGAATTGGAAATGAAAATGAACATAAAAGATAGAAAATATGACCCTATACGCCCCACCCAAGTCACTTAGGAATAGGACTCAAATTCCCAACTACGTGAATTTCCTGCCGAAATCTGAACTGGGTCTTCGAACAGTAAATTTACACTCATGACTATGCATCTTTCATTTAGTCCACCTTTAAACTATGTTATCGACAATATAACTGTATTTTCCTCTTTTAATAGCCACATTTTTATGAATATCACAAAAACAGTAACACGCATGCTAGCTCCTCATATAGTTTCAAGGCTGACATTTTTATACTTAAAGAGAAGTTTCAGACAGGACATTTTTGTACTTAAAAGGGAAGTCTCCCACAACTAAGCACTTTCGTCACTTTATCTGATAATTGATGACAAGTAGTGGAAAAAAGGGGATACCCCCATACTATGATACTTATAAATTTATAATATTACCATCTGCAGCTCAGTATGTGGTGCACATTCTTATAAATCCATGCCATCTACTCAGTGAGCTCCTAGAACAAAAATCACATTTATGGTGAGAATTACAAGCCATGCAATGTTTATTCAAGATTATATAGACTTGCGAAACGTACAAAATAGTGCTCTTCCGCATATATGATCTAGAACTTAAAACATAGATGTGCATTAGATGTGCAGAATCTTTTGGTATTGATGCATTAGATGTGCTCTAAAACATAGAGATGGGTGTGTGCATTCTGACTCTTCTGATCAACTGTTTACTACCCAAAAATTAACAATATTACAAGCACATTAGAAAGTAAGGTTTCAAACCTGAGAGAAGACAAAATCTGCACTTTCCTTTTGAGCGACGTGTGCATTAGGCTTGGTTCTCAACATGTACAAATCCACCCCAATAATGTGAACGAGATCAATCACCGAACACGTCCCCATTTCTTCATCTCTGCCACCATTTAAACCTTCAATTAGCTCCCACTGTACCAGATCAATCACCTAGAAATGCATGCATGATCAATTTATGTCCTAAGGTTATAGATCTAGCAAAGTAAGAACAGTGTATGCACTTGAATTTGGGAAATGATCCAACCTGGATTTTAGTAATCTGCGCCTACTAATTTTTACCTTCCTATATTTACCATACTCACCTGAAAAACAAGCATAATTTACAGGGATTTCCTGACCTCTTCTTGTTTCTACCACCAAATAATTTAAAATGCATATGAAGTTCATGTCCATCTAGGAACATTTTAAAATGCATTTTACATATTGATAATTGATCCCTCTAATACATCTATATAAAACCAATAGCTTCATCTATGTTGTTCCCCATTACAGTACATTACACCCATACCATGATCATTGCAGTACATTACGGTGAGCACACAAGCAAGCATATTAAGACTACTCCAGATCCTTGTAGTCCAATGAACAGAAAAAAAATTGCTTCATTAAATATTCTGAGCAATGCTAACCTGTTGTTTCCCTTCTCTTCCTACTTTTGTTTTTTCTATGAGATCTATTGTGTTGTGAACCCATAACAGAGAGAACACCCCTTCATCCCTTCATCATATTTCTAAATTCTAACACCAGAGTACAATGGAAAGCTACAAGCCTATCACTAAAGCTATTGAGATATGGAAGTTCATATGAACACAGTGCAAAACACAAAATTATTCAGTTGAATGGGAATCAAATTTCATGTAACCAATATATCGAACACGTGGTGTGCACTGTAACACTAAAAAATCAAATACCTTTTAAGGACTTTTCCAAAATCAAATACCAGCACAAGACAAAAGAGATCAAAAATACAAAAATGGGAAATCAAAAATACAGTGCATAGATCAAAAATCATATCAAATCTCTTCCAAAATCAGATCTCATTTCCAAAATCAGATTTCATTTGAAGTGAGAGGATAACAAAAACGGGAAATCAAAAATACAGATCAAGTTAAGGAAATAAAAAAAAAAATGATTTACAGATCAAGAAGAGGAAGATCTACCAAAATTATTCACAGATCAAGACGAGGAAGATCTTGCAGCTAGTCATGTTCACAGGTCATGTTAGATCTTGCTAGAGAACCCAAATACATAAAATCAAGATCTGTAAACAAATAAAATAGAACCAGACAAAAAAAAAAATGGCAGATCTGGTAGAATATGAAGATCGCCGGCAGATCTGCCATTTCATGAAGATCATCGGCAGATCTGCCATTTTAGAGAGAGAGAGAGGGAGAAAGAACCACCAGATCTGCCATTTCATGAAGTTCATTGGCAGATTTGCCACTTTAGAGAGATAGAGAGGGAGAGAGAATGATCTTCACCGAACATCCATTTTCAGAGAGAGAGAGTACCGTTAGGAGTTGTTACCGGCGATGATCGGTGGTTGGAGATGATAATCTTCACTTCGTCTTCCCTGCTACTCCCTTCACCAGCGATCAATGGTTGGAGATGTCTTCTTCTTCCTGTTACTCCCTTCACCAGAGCCACTGAAGTTTCCTTTTTTTTTTTTTTCGGGAACAAGTATAGAGTGCGAGTTGTGCCGTTCCAAGGAGTTATTTTTTTTTGGTCCGGAAAACTCGTGCCGCTAGAACCCGTTTCTCACTTGGGTTGAACTTATCAACCTTCCCAAACCCGTTTCTCATCTCTCGGGTTGTTCCGGAACGCGGAATCATTCCGCGAGAATGATGCCAAACGGCCCCTAAGTTTTCTGGAAAATTTCCAGAATTGCGGTAAATACAGTACCACCATTCCAGACCTTCTCTATTTCAGTAGCCGTAGACCCCTTTTGGGTGGGCCCTGGTCCATTCCAGGGCTTGTTCGAGGTCCATGAGACTTCCCTCTATCTACCCTGGTCCTTCCAGGCTTACCCAAGTAGCTTAACGATGGTTAAAATCGCCCTAGTTCGAAACTGTCCAGAATGACGGTAGATAGTCTACCGCCATTCCAATTCTGTGAAGAATTGGAATTGGCGGTAAACACTCTACCGCCAATCCCATTCTTTATATATTTGGGCTTTGCATAGGGCTCAGACCAGGTAGGATGCCATTCTAGGCCTTGTCTTGTTACCTGGGCCCATTCCATACTTACCCAGACCCTTAACTGGGGTTGAGTTAACCCCAGTTAATTTTAACTATGGTTAAGACCATCTTTAACCTTGGAAAACTTGGAAAAATCTTAAAAACATACAAAAAAAAGCAAAAATACCAAAAAGCTTGACCTTGAAACTTTTAACCATGGTTAGTAGCCCTAACTATAGTTAACTCCCCCTTAACTCCGGTTAAGTACCTTTTATTCTACCGGAATAACTCTTGGCCTACTGGGCTTACCCTTAGCCTACCAGGCTTAACGGTCTACTGAACTAATCCCTTAGTTTACCGGACTAACCCTTGGCCTCCGGGCCCAAACTATGCACTTGACCAACCCGGTCAACCAAACCCTAGCCCCCGGGCTAGACCCTTAGCCACCTAGTTGCACACACACACTCCCCTTAGCCCTGGCACGAGCTCATGTGCTAGAACTACGCTCGGTCTGATCTCACCCCTTGTGAGTACGTAGGCAACCCAACCTGGGTTCGTCCCTAGTTAGGACTTTTCTTTCTTGGGTTAGTATACTCTAAACACTTAGGTATTTGATTACAATTTGATCTTAATTTAGTTTATACCTAGGGAGTAGGTAACCATTGCAAAATAGGGGTCCCAGGTGCCTAACACCTTCCCCGGGACTAAATCGAACCTATTACTTAGAATTTCAAGTAGACTATTAAAGACTTTATCCAACAATCCGGGACTTATCTCTCAAAATTAATAAGTGGCGACTCTCAAATACTCGTGAGGTGAAATCTCGTGCTCACAGCTCTGGCGACTCTGTTGGGGAGTGGAGTTATAGGTTCAACCCGGAACCTAGGTTTAAGCCAAATAAACCTCAAAATTATTCAAATGCCTAAGTAATTAGCCTAATACTAATTCTTTTATCTTTTTGGGTGTACTTCTATACTGTGCATATTAGACATATCAGATCATTAGTAGTGTAATGACCCATGAAATCCAGTAGACAGACTTATTACGCTTATGACTACTGGATAATTATCCTCGGTGTCAGAAGCTTAAAAGTCTTAGAGGTCCGCGGAATTACGCCTGCTGGGTGATTACCCTCAGGGAAGGATTCTGAACACTCTTGCTTACACCAATCGTCCTTTTTCATGTATGATCTATACCGGGGAGTTGCATATATGGTGTTAAGTGACCTTAAACCTTTTAGGAATACCTATATTACCCCAACATTCAGTATATAGACTAGACTAAGGTATAGTCTACAAGCAGCCCATCTGGAGGAATACTCTAAATCTTAACCTGCTTGCACCCTATACCTATCTCTAATCATGGTTGACTACTAGGGCACTCTTACCCTGACAAACACCCACCCAGGGGTATATAATGAGCTATACTTGTGCTTGTAATAAAACACATCCAACTCTGCATCTCGACATCGTATATGGGGTTCAAGCCCCCGGCAGACAGGTTTTCACAAAAAAATCCATCCCCAACCTTGACCTGATAGGCTCCCGATTCCCAACAACTCGGGTAAAATATACCGGACCTCTTTCCGTCTGCCATATTGGATCACATGTGCCTTGTCACACCCAAGAAAAATCAAAAAAATACAATCACCATCATCATCATCTTTGCATTTTCATCTGCATACATAGTACACTCACACAGAGTCTGTCTTTGTCTAGGTAAATGGTAGGACCTTCAGGGATTGTTAAGCCAATGGGTCAACAGTCATGGTCCGTACATTTGACATCTCAGGCGGTATACGACGACAACCTCTAGAAATCAATTGAGGCCCTCACTCCGATTCAGCATCTCGTTTGGGCTCAGTACTACAAAATGGGGCCCATCTTAGACCTATCCATGGTTAAACCTGATTCGCGCCTCATGAATGCTGCTATCCAGTGTTTGAACCCATCGTACATGGTTTTTTGTTTTGGTAAGAACGAGCTATGTCCGACTTTGGAAGAAGTCCGGCGCATTCTTGGCTTAACCATGGAAGGCGAAGCCATAGTACCACACTACAAGACAACATACCAGGTAGACCTCTTAAGATTTTTGTATATCAAGGCTGCCTGCTTATAGTACGGTCCTAATGACTCTTATGATCGGATACCTATAAGATATCTAGAAGAACAGTACAACCGCAAGTGGAACTGTGACACCATAATAGCTGAACTTCCCGGTCTCAACGCTTTTGCACTGGTAGTCATGTCTCAGTTGGTCCTACCGAAGTACCGCACCCTCGCCGATTCAGTACTAGTAGGGGTTATAAAAAACATGCGCGGCTCCGGAACAGTTGTCCCAATTATCCTTGCAGAGCTTCTCAGGGCTCTCAACCAAGCTGTAAACCGCCGAAGGGGCATCTTCTATACCAGTGCACTACTCTTACACCTATGATTGGTAGGACACCTGCCTATAATCATCCTAATACCTACTGATCTCTGTGATGCTTACAGTCTACTTAGGAAGATTTCTCAGAATCAGGGCTAGATAGTGACTACAGATGTCAGAACTCTTTATCAGCTTCTCCAAAGCCTGTCAGAGGAGGAGATTACATGAAAATGCAAGTGAAGTCCTGAAAAAGCTACCTCGCGTCGTCATAACGGGAAGACGATGCATGATCCTTGCCGGTCTAACCGGCTCAGCAGCATATGTACCACTTTGTGTCCTTCGTCAGTTCGGACTCCCTCAGTGTATCACAGTTATAGACCAGCAGGAAAATGATTGTGTCAACTTCACAGTGCACTCTGAATGCCTCACTCGTCGCTTCCAGTCGGATTGGCGAAGCTTCAGAAGAGAACAGTGGCCAGACTTTGTGGTTATAGCAGGACCACCTATTGATTTAGCATACCGACATTGGGTGGAAGATCCTGATATTCCATCCAGTATGCCAGTACTAAGGGAATTGCCTACACCAGTTTCAGCTCTGTCAAAAGGAACCATTCCCATAGCTGAAATGGTGGTTCCTTGGAGAGACATATTTTTGGAGAGACAGCTACAGATCTAGGAGAAAGAAAAAAGGCTATGGAAAGCCCAACAAACATTTAGATAGTAGAAAGCAGAGCGGGACCATGAATTTCAAGCCATGCAAGGACAGGTCGAGCAACTCGAGCAGACAGTCCGATCTTTTTGGAAGAAACGAAGAGGCGATGCCAGAGAAACGACCGTCATCAAAACCCAACAACATTTTTACCAAGAGCAGCTAGATAGTGCAAAGGTTGAGATGATCACCCGCATCCGCCAGTTCGAATCTCGAATGTTCAACATTACTGAGACGATTGACAACATGGAGGTTGAGGTTATATCCCTCTAACAGCAAATCATGGACCTTAACGGTGTGCTATGATCACTTGACTTCGCGATCCCTGAAGGACCTGCCTAGGATCGAGTCTCTTTTTCTTTTCTTGAGTCGCACAGTCCTGTACTTCACTAACATGCATCAATGAAAAATCATTTCTAGCATCTTCTTTCTTACACATCATGCATATTCATGTTTAGTTGTTGCATTCTTTTTAGTTGCATGAGCCGACCCATGACTAGCTCTATGACTGCAATTCTCACAGAAGCAGCAGCCTTAGACGTAGTTCTGACTGAGGTACCAATCACTGAAGGAGCATCCAGCACGGCCTCTCCTGAAAGCCAGTCGGAATCAATGGCGGAACCTTCCAATCAACAGCAGAGAACTAGTGAGATCCTGCAGTCTCACGATAGAGACATCGCAGCCATGTAAGCCAAGCTCGATGGTGTTCTGGAATCCCTGAAATTTCTTATTGGTGTCCAAATCGATGACCCTTCTACCCGAAACCCAACTGGAGAATCCCCGGAACAATCGCGCTTGGAACCACAACCTATTCCCATCATCATTCCTAACCCAGGACCCGCACCAGGCGGAGGTGAAGTAGAGTATGAACAGTTTGATGGGGCAGAGCAACCCAAGGCTTCTCACGTCAACCAGGACATGCCATTGTCTTCAGACCCTATCCCATCCCTCAGGGACCAACATGAAGAGATCAAATAGATGAAGGAAGAAATGAGGCGAATGAAAGGGGCATCTGCTAGCTCCAGTCTATTATTGGAAGATTTGACTTTCTCATCTGGGGACGCTGTTCCCCCAGGTTTTGCCCGACTTTGACAAATATGACGGCACAGGCTGCCTAAAGCAACATTTGTAATTATACCTGGGAGACATGCAACGAAAATCAACCTCTTCTCATTCAGTACTTCCAAAAGAGTCTGAAGGGAGCAACCCTAACTTGGTGGATGGCAGTGGACAAGCAGCGGATCAAGACTTGGCAAGACGCCATAGACATCTTTGTGGAACAGTATTCATTCAATTAAGAGCTTCGACCTCAGAGGAGTCAGTTGGAATAGATGAACGAGTGTAACAATGAGTCTTTCCTAGAATACGCTACCCGATGGAGGGAGATGGCAGCGAAAATCCCTACTCCGATCCCCAAGGAAGAATTAACAAGCATGTTTATGGGCACCTTGAAGTAGCCCTACTCTACTCTAATGGTAACATTACCAGTGGTAGACTTCGGCACCATTGTCAAAACAGGTGCTCGCATTGAGATTGCCATCAAGAGTGGAGCTATTCACTCCAGTTTAGGGCTCACTCCCCCAGAACGACAGCACCAGTCAGCAGAAACAGTGGCCTAGGGACCAAAGAAGGAAAAAAGATATACAGATGGTGGCTCCTGTATCATCAATCAAGTTGCCGGCTCCAGCTGCTCAGTCTCAGCTGACACCCGGAAACACCCGGCCAGCCTGACAGACTAGGGGCATAACCGCCCCGCCAGAAATTTCACTCCTTTGCCTTATACTCTCAATCAGCTGTTAGACTTCCTCACCAAGCAAGGTCTTCTCACCTTAAGGGACCCTACCCCTCTCTTGCCACCTGACAAGCAAAACAAAAATTACAGAGGCGATCATCACCACGCCTTTCATCAAGGCCCAGGCCATGCTACTGACTAATGCATTGGCCTAAAATATGTCATCCAAGATCTCTTGGATGAGGGAAAGGTTGAACTGCCCCCAATAACACCAGTATCAACTAGGCAACACTGCCTCCACATAACAATCAAGTAAATTTCATTAAGTGGGATGAGCCCGGGGCAAGGCAGTCAAGACCCAGCGCACCAACAGTGGATGACGGTATAATCAGACCTTCTTATCAGCCTCCCGTCATAATCACATTCCCTCAGTCAAACATCCAGACTATCCTACCACCAGTACAGATCCCTGCCCTTGAACCAGACAAAAAACAAATCATCTACACCATCCATTGCCCAGTAAATTGGCCCACAGTACCAGCTCAAGCCTCTACCTCTTCTGGCCCCATCAGGATCCCCTACATCCCGTCTCCTCGCCTTTCAACCTCGATCGACTGTTCTGTTTTGTTAGCTTGGAGAGTAGTCCTCAAACGTGGGCTTGTATCCCAATCCGAATGGTGGTGTGTAGCAGGGAGGTGTATATCTCTTTTTTATTCCTTGGTTTCTGGCTCCCAGGCTTAACCCTGGCTGGTAGTTTATTTTAGCCATTATCTTGACAAATAGCGGTATTGCCTGTTTGCTCTGCTCTTTAATCTGGGCGATAGAACTGACCTGCTTGAATTGGTATGTCATGAAAGCAGTGGTCATCCTGAATAAACTTGATTCTCTGATGGAGAGGGAATGACTCTGGCTGCGTGGATCCATGGCCTCCCTAGGAGCAAAGTGAACGAGGCTGACACATTCACGACTTGGAAGTTGGTTGTAAATTGAGCAGGTCTGACCCAGATGGTCATGAGTCTCTTCTTCACTTGACTGAGGTTCAAACTCCGGCTTTGCAGTGTAGATAATGTGCAGATATATAGGCCAAAGCCGTTATCGATTAGCACTGATGATAAGGTTCGGTCCATGCACTGTACTACAATATAGAGAGCTTGGGTATGATCCTTGTCGTTGTCCGGTATTTCTTCTTCTGTAAAGGAGATGATTCTCGATTCAAGTACTTGCCCCACTATATGCCCTAGTTTCTTGGGCGTGATACTTTGTGTTACATGAGCATTGTTAAATTCCCGGAGTAGCTGCTTCCGGTGATGCTCAGAAGTCAGGAGAAGACCCATAATGGAGATCTGGGCTGGAGTTTTGCTCAACTGTTGGGTGATGTTGAACTCTTCTGCTTTTTTCAAGATTTTCAGTAGAACTGCGGAGTCTACTGCCTCTTTTTCTGGGTCTGATACCTTTGCTTTCCTTTTCTCTTTTGTCGACCATTCACTCTCAAGGATGAGAGAGTTAGGAGCGGGCTGTACACGGTCGAGGTTGAAAGGCGGAGACGGGATGTAGGGGATCCTGATGGGGCTAGAAGAGGTAGAGGTTTGAGCTGGTACTGTGGGCCAATTTGCTGGGTAAAAGATGATGTAGATGATCTATTCTTTGTCTGGTTCAAGGGCAGGGATCTATACTGGTGGTAGGATAGTCTGGATGTTTGATTGGCTGAATGAGATTATGACGGAAGGCTGGTAAGAAGGTCTGATTATACCATCATCCATTGTTGGTGCGTTGGGTCTTGGTTGCCCTACCCCGGGCTCTTCCCACTCAATGAAATTTACTTTATTGTTATGTGGGGGTAGTGGTGCCTAGTTGATACTGGTGTTACTGGGGACCACTACCTTTTCCTCATTCAAGAGATCTTGGATGACACATTTTAGGCCAATGAATAGTCAGTAGCATGGTCTGGGCCTTGATGAAAGGTGCAGTGATGATCGGCTCTATAGTTTTTGTTTTGCTTGTCGGGTGGTAAGAGAGGGGTAGGGTCCCTTAAGATGAGAAAACCTTGCTTGGTGAAGAAGTCTAACAGCTAACTGAGAGTGTAAGGCAGAGGGGTGAAATTTCTGGGAGGACGGTTTTGCCTCTGGTTCTGTCTGGCTGGCTGGGTGTTTCCGGGTGTCGGTTGAGACTAAGCAGTTAGAGCCGGCAACCTGATTGGTGTTACAGGAGCCACCATCTGTACATCTTTAGTCCCTGGGACCACCATCTGTACACATGGTTAACCCATCTGTACATCTGTACATCTAGCAGCCGTAAGCGTAATAAGTCTGTTTACTGGATTTCATGGGTCATTACATTACTAATGATATGATATGTCTGATATGCACAGTATAAAAGTACACCCAAAGAGATGAAAGAATTAGTATTAGGCTAATTACTTAGGCATTTGAATAATTTTAAGGTTTATTTGGCTTAAACCTAAGTTCCGGGTTAAACCTATAACTCCACTCTCCAGCAGAGTCGCTAGAGCTGTGAGCACAGGATTTCGCCTCACGGGTATTTGAGAGTCGCCACTTATTAATTCTGAGGGATAAGTCCTGGATTGCTGGATAAGTTCTTTAATGGTCTACTTGAAATTTTAGGTAAGAGGTTTGATTAAGTCCCGGGGAAGGTGTTAGGTACCCTGGGACCCCTATTTTGTAATGGTTACCTACTCGCTAGGTATAAACCAAATTAAGATAAAATTGTATTCAAATGCCTAAGTGTTTAGAGTATACTAACCTACGATAGAAAAGTCCTAATTAGGGTTGAACCCGGGTTAGGTTGCCTACGTACTCATAAGGGGTGAGATCAGACCGAGCATAGTTCTAGCACATGAGCTCGTGCCAAGACTAAGGGGAGTGTGTGTGTGCATCGGGGTGACTAAGGGTCTAGCCCAGGGGCTAGGGTTTGGTTGACCGGGTTGGCTAAGTGCATGGTTTGGGCCTAGAGGCCAAGGGTTAGTCTGGTAGAGTAAGGAATTAGTCTAGTTGGCCAAGGGTAAGCCTGGTAGGCCAAGGGTTATTCCGATAGAATAAAAGGTACTTGATTGGAGTTAAGGGGAGAGTTAATTAAGGTTAGGGCTGCTAACCATGGTTAAAAGGTCCAAGGTCAAGCTTTTTGGTTTTTTTTGCATTTTTTGTATGTTTTTGGATCTCTTCAAGTTTTCTAAAGTTAAAGATGGTCTTAACCATAATTAAAAATTAACCGGAGTTGAGTTAACCCCAGTTAAGGGTCTGGGCAAGTCTGGAATGGGCCTAGGTAGCAAGGCAGGGCCTAGAATGGCCTCCTACCTGGTTTGGGCCCTGTGCAAAGCCTAAATACAGAAATAATGGGATTGGCAGTAGAGTGTTTACCGCTAATTTCAATTCTTCGCAAAATTGGAATGGCGGTAGACTATCTATCGCAATTCTGGACAATTTCGAACTAGACGATTTTAACCATGGTTAAGCTACTAGGGTTAGCTTGGAAGGACCATGGTAGATAGAGGGAAGTGTCATGGACCTCGAACAGGCCCTGGAATGGACCAGGGCCCACCCAAAAGGGGTCTATAGCTACTAAAATGGAGAAGGTCCAGAATGGCGGTATTGTGTTACCGCCATTTTGGAAATTTTCCAGAAAACTAAATTTTTTCGCTGGAACTAAACCAGGCTGCTTTTAGGGGATCCCTCATGGACTGAGGGTCCCCCAGAAGTTGAGGGGAGGTACCATGCACGAGCGGGGGGGCATGAGGCCGAAGCTTACTCCTTCAAGAGGGTTCTTCTGCCTATGAAGAGGCAAGGGGACCTCTGTCCTTGGGTATAATACCGCACCAAAACTGAAATGAAAAGGCCCTTGGAGTAGGACCAGGGGCTTACAATGCTTGAAACAGAAAGAAGAAAAGGGGTAGGGGGATCTACCCTGTTGCTTTGATTCCCACGAAGGTAGAGTTGGCGGTGTACTGCGGTGGCGGACTGGGAGAGGCTTGGGGTGATCCCTGGGTACTCTAAGATCTCCCCTCAGGGTTTAGGACTGAGGCCGAAGCTTACTCCTTCAAAAGGGTCCCTATGCCTATGAAGAGGCAAGGGGACCTCTGTCCTTGGGTATAATACCGCATCAAAACTGAAAAGAAAAGGCCCCTGGAGTAGGACCAGGGGCTTACAATGCTTGAAACAGAAAGAAGAAAAGGGGTAGGGGATCCTACCCTGTTGCTTTGATTCCCACGAAGGTGGAGCTGGCGGTGCATTGCGGTGGCGGACTGGGAGAGGCTTGGGGTGATCCTTGGGTACTCTAAGATCTCCCCTCAAGGTTCAGGACTGAGAGAGGAAGGCTGTTTTCGGGTTGATAGAATTCCTACAGAGCTTCCACAATGGGATTTTTGGAATGAATCTAAGCTTGAGAGGGGGGGGGGGGGATTATTTATAGGCTAAGGGGGGGGGGGGGGACCTAGGTTAGTTTAGGGATATTAAACAAGGGTGTAGGAGATGAGGGAGGCGGAGCTGGGGTGTCCAGGGGGTGCTAGACATGTTTCAAGCAAACTCCAGGAATGGCGGTAATTCCAGTACCGCCATTCCTGGTTTAGGTCAAAATGACGGTAATGTTATTACCACCAGGTGTCTTTCACTAAAATAGTCCTAACCCAGTCGTTATTGGGCAGGGGCACTGTAGTCTTTACCAAAATTGGTAATGGCAGTAAAGTTATTACCGCCATTACCTAATTTTCAAAAAAAAAGACTGGCCCCCCACCAACGGTCATCTAGGGTTTGTGAGCCCAAGCATGGGCCCACAGGGTGGTCTGGTTGTAGGTTTTGGGTCTCTGGGCCTAGATATGGGCCTTGGGCCCTAGGGTTTGCTTAGGGTTTAACCTAGGGTTTGACTAAGGGTTTACTAGGGTTTGACTAGGGTTAGGCCTAGGGTTTGCATAGGGTTTGACTAAGGCTTGACTAAGGTTTGACCTAGGGTTTGATTAGGGTTAGGCCTAGGGTTTGCTTAGGGTTTGACCTAGGGTTTGACTAAGGCTTGACTAGGGTTTGTCCTAGGTTTGACCTAGGGTATTAGGAAGGGTAAAAATTGGGTGCTTACATGCCTTTTACAGATTAGATTACTTGATTGAAGACTTCAAGTCACATAGTTTGTAAATTTTAAGATCACAGGGAGAAAAGAAACAAACATTGGTTGGGAGTTCGGGTAGAAAATAGGGAATATACATAAGATTAAGTGTAATTATTGCTCCAAAGTTATTTCTGGGGGGATTACAAGATTCAAGGAGCATCTGGCTCATAAAGCAACTGATGTTGTTGGGTGTATTGTAGTTCCAAAAGAAGTCTGAATAAGGATGAGAGATCATTTGAGGGGTGCCCAAGAGGCTAAAGATCGTAAAAAAAATATTATGAGAGAATAGCTAATATGCAGAGAATTTCAGATGAAAAAGATATTGATTTGGTGGACAGGAACTTGATGATGATGCTGCCAATATGGATTCATTACGCTCAGATGAAGATGCCAAATGATTTACTGGTTCTACTGGGAGGCATTTTCAGTCTGGAGGGTCATCATCACAGCCACCAGCATCACATATCCCGTAGTTTAGTAGCTCATGAGTACCTGGTGAGAGTTCGCATGGGGTTAGAGGAAGGAGTGGTCGGGGCCATAGTAGTACTATTGACCCTTACTTGATGTGACCTGAGACTATGACGTAGCCTAGTGTGAAGTCCACTTTCAATAAGTGGATCAGGGCAAAAGTGGGAAAAGCAATATCTTAATTTTTTTCTATTGGAATCACATTCCTCCTAATGCGGCGAACTCTCCTTACTTTTAGGCTATGAATGATGCTATAGCAACGGTAGGCCCAGGGGTCAAAGTGCCTAATCCTTACGAGATTGGTGGGAGATATTTGGATGAGGAAGTTGATGACTTGAAGAGTTATATTCGAAAGTTTGAATGGTCTTGGGAGGAATATCAGTGCATTCTGATGTGTGATGGATGGAGTGGCCCTACTAGGAAATTAATTATGAACTTTATGATCTATAATGGAAAATGTACAATATTTCATAAGTCGGTGGATGTGTTTGGGAAAATGAAAGACAATAAGTTCTTATTTAAATTGATAGATAAAGTTGTTGAAATCGGTGAGAAATACATATTTCAAATATTCACCGATAATGAAGTTTCTTAAAAAGCAGCTGGGAAGAAATTAATGAAGAAGCGAAAACAGCTATACTGGTCTCCCTGCGCAGCACATTGCCTAGACTTACTTCCGCAGGATATAGGTAAGCTTCCTTCAGTAGAGGCAATTGTTAATAAAGCTAGGAAGACTAGTGGTTGGATCAACCATAACTGGATGGTGGTAGTTATGAGGAAGTTTACTAGTGACAAAGACTTGTTACGACCAATCATTACTAGATTTGCCACAAATTATATTGTCCTCGAGAGTATTGTGTGATTATCCTCCTAATGCGGCGACCTCCCCTTACTTTTAAGCTATGATTGATGCTATAGCAACGGCAGGCCCATGGGTCAAAGGGCCTAGTCCTTACGAGATTAGTTGGGGATATTTGGATGAGGAAGTTGATGACTTGAAGAGTTATATTCGAAAGTTTGAATGGTCTTGGGAGGAATATCAGTGCACTCTGATGTGTGATGGATGAAGTGGCCCTACTAGGAAATCAACTGTGAACTTTATGATCTATAATGGAAAATGTACAATATTTCATCAGTCGGTGGATGTGTCTGGGAAAATGAAAGACAATAATTCTTATTTAAATTGATAGATGAAGTTGTTGAAATCGGTGAGAAATACATAATTCAAATATTCACTGATAATGAAGTTTCTTAAAAGGCAGTTGGGAAGAAATTAATGAAGCGAAAACATCTATACTGGTCTCCCTACGCAGCACATTGCCTAGACTTACTTCTGGAGGATATAGGTAAGCTTCCTTCAATAGAGGCAATTGTTAATAAAGCTAGGAAGATTAGTGGTTGAATTTAAACCACAACTAGATGGTGGTAGTTATGAGGGAGTTTACTAGTGGCAAAGGCTTGTTACAACCAACCATTACTAGATTTCTCACAAATTATATTGTCCTCGAGAGTATTGTGTGATATAAGGCACAATTATTACATATGTTTATTTATGAGAAATGGGTGAAGTCTAGGTATGCTCGTGATGAAGGCTTGCTTAAGCAAATAGCTCAAATCATCCTATCTGAATAGAATCTACATTTTGGGCAAAGGTAGGAGATTGTGAACACTGTAATAAAGCCACTAGTAAAGGTGTTGAAACTGGTGAATGGTGATACAAAAAGCCTACGATAGGCTATATATACGATGTCATGGACCGGACAAAATTAGCAATCAAAGAGCTTAATAGAGCATCGTATAAATAATATTGGGCATTGATTGATAAGCGCTTCATCCATGCTGTAAGTATTAATTATTATTTAATTTATTAACTGTTTATATTTATTTTTTGGTAATTGATATATGTGCTTACCTTTATACAACATAGTACTTGAATCTCGTATATTATTATTCAAGCACTTTTTCCGAGCATTTAGAGGTGTTTAAGGGCTTGAAGAATACAATCCAAAGACTTGAGCCTAGTCTCTTTATTAATTTAAGTTTGTACTAATTAAAGTTAAATTTCTATTAGTTTAAGCTGTTTAAGCAGCAACTAGGCTCTTTTGGAAGTGATACGATATGAATGGCAAGAAAGATGACTGAATCAGTTATAATTTGCAGTCATATAGTCATATGTTATAATTTTTAAATTTAGATTATGACTTAATTTAGATACATCTTTCTTTCCAGGACTTGTAGATGTAACCAATAAAGATTTGAGGGCCGCGGCAGCCACCACCACAGGCACAACAGGCACCCACAGTTACATTCCCTACTTCAATGACTACAAGTAGAAGTAGAAAGGGAATAAGCAAAGGCAAGGCACAACTGTCGAGGAGGAAACTAGTCAACGGGAGAAAGGCATTAGCTCTCATCTACTAGTAGTTTTAATAGTGGTGAGGTAGAGGTCCTGATGCAGGAGTTATATCAATTATTTATGATGTGGATGCTAGTCAGGGGAAGAACTCGATTGGACTGGAGCTGGGATTCAAGAGAGTCCTATTGCAAGTAGGGGGAAAGAGGGATCTGAAGAACATTCGAATTCTTCAGACTATATGGCAGGGTGGTTCACTTCCCCAGTACCGGTATGGAGCTTATGGTTATGGATACTCTCCCATACCAGTAGAGCCCATGGTTCAAAATATCGGTATCGGTCGCCGTATCGGTAAGTCCAAAATAGGATACGTATCGGCGTATCGGTACCGTATCGGATAAAGCAGAAAAATTCAGGATACGCTAAAAAAAACTTGGATACGGAAGGAAAAACTTGGATACCTTGCATAAAACCTCTATTAATGCAAATATAAGTTAAAAATAAGCTAAAGAAAGGCCTTCAACTACATTTATAATCATATATATGAGAGTTAAAACATTTATAAGTTAAAAAAGGTATATATGAGAGTTAAAACAGTATCAGTATGGAGCTTATGGTTATGGATACTCTCCCATACCAGTAGAGCCCATGGTTCAAAATATCGGTATCGGTCGTTGTATCGGTAAGTCCAAAATAGGATACGTATCGGTGTATCGGTACGGTATCAGTTAGATAAAGCGGAAAAATTCAGGATACGCTAAAAAAAATTTGGATACGGAAGGAAAAACTTGGATACCTTGCATAAAACCTCTATTAATGCAAATATAAGTTAAAAACAAGCTAAATGAAGGCCTCCAACTACATTTATAATCATATATATGAGAGTTAAAACATTTATAAGTTAAAAAAGGTATATATGAGAGTTAAAACATTTATAAATTAAAAAAGGTGTGCGCGAGCTGATAATATGTATGAAAATACAAACCATAGTTACTTAACCAAGTGATAGAAGCTCACTTGCATTAATAAATCAAAAATATGAAAATATATAGACATTTGCATTCACAAATCAAATTACATACATGATAGAAGCTCAATACCACATTGAGCTTTGTGCCAGCTCATACTCTATCGTTGTGAGATCACATTCACAAATCAAATTACATACATGATAGAAGCTCAATACCACATTGAGCTTTGTGCCAGCTCATACTCTATCGTTGTGAGATCAGGAATTAAGTAGCACTGTGATACATTATAAGTGATCTAGACATGATGACACCACTGTGTCCAAGTCATCATCGTGTGGTACATATCCAGGTACATTTAGACATATGCTGTCAGTTAAAGACAGGGATTGAGCATCATAACCAGTGGCTCTTGATAAGTAGGGTTGGGCTGGGGCATTATAACCAATGGCTCCTGATAAGTAGGGTTGGGCTGGGGCATCATAACTATAACCATAAAAAGATGATCACGCACTCTCATATCCATACTCTCTAACTGGATAACTATGTTCATTGACACTAACTTCATCCATCTTATGAATCATATCATCCAGGCCTTGTCTAGGATGTTGTCCAATACCATGACGTCGTCGAGTGTATGCCTGGCTTTGACGACCACGAGAGGGTCCATGTGCACCATACTACTGTCTAGAGTGGCACGGTCGAAATACTGCTCCTCTGTAAATACAATACAATACCATGCCTCTGCCCTTGAGTCTCCTCTGGTTATAGTTGTGTATGTGACTGTCCTGGTGACGAACCCCCCAACATCCCCACCATCACCACCACTATCACCACCGTCATCACCACCATTGTCATCATCAACCTCGTCATCATCACCATCATCGTCGTCTTCACTAATCTCTACAACTCCTTGATCATGAACTCCTTCCACTTAAGACCTCAGAGTCCTCATCAATTCATTGAACTCATCGTCATCATCAACATTACCCCTACCGGTCTAGCCCCACTTAACCCAGCTTGACTATGTAGCCTTTGGTTCGTCCCAACTCCACCTGAAGGTCCTGAACCCACCATACAATCATCGACGCATCTCGCTAGATATGTGTTAGGTCGAGCAGGATCTCTTGATTCATCCAAAACTGGCTCCCCTAGATCTCCTAACCAAGCATCCAATGGATCATCCTCCTCAAATATATGACTGAGGTCTATTGGATCGTATAGTGCATTGCCCCTCCGACCATCCTTAGTAAACTGCTTAAGTCGTAATCTCATATTGTAATGTGCGTACACCAATCACTCCAACTTCTCGTAATTTAACCGGTTACGAGGCTTTGAATGAATCAAGGAGAAGGTACTCCAATTTCTTTCATAGCCGCTAGATGATGCCGTTTGGGAGAGAATTCGTATAGCAATTTCCCTTAGATTGGGGGCATCCATACCATATAACAACCACCATTCAGCTGCATGAGGCATTAGAATCCTATTAGAATTTCATTAGTCTAATAAATCATAAATATTTTACACTTCATTAGCAATTGAATTACCTGGATCAGTCTTCTTTCTTCTTGTTATTGCCATTATATCACCAAACCCATACATGACATCTCAAAATATCTTACACTACAAATAAAGAAGTGGGGTGTCAAATTTATTCCAACATATATACAACACAACTCATAAGTACATTTATTTATATGTTATATCGGCCTTACTCTATGAGTGCCGCAAAAGCTTTAGATGGATCTCTCTTTAACCTTTGCACAATGTTCTGCAGTGATGTTATCAAGGACTCGTCAGTGCTTATGTTATTCGCATAGTGATAGACGGGATTAAGATAATAGGTTGTTTTGAAAAAATATATATGTCAGGTTAAAATGCAAACGCTAATACCCAATACGGCAGTAAATAAACTAGAAATGAAATGTTACCTACTGTGTGGATGTCATATAATAGCTTCTTATCCCACCTCTTATCTATAATTTTACAATAGCCCTTATAAGACCTCGGGACAACTGCCTAAATAGCCAACTTTGACAATCTCATTCCCTCGTACACATAACCCATCATCGCTTTCTTGTCCCCATCGACCATCTTTAGGACCTTCACAATGGGCTCGAGTATGTCCATCACCTGACGCGCATTATCCTAGAATTAGTTACTTCAAATAGTTTCTTCTACCCTCTTCGCATTTACAATGCCACTATGTGAGTATTCATTCCATCTATCAGACGTAAACATCCTCTTGAGTCCTGCCTTCTGTCGTGTAATACTCTGAATGACAATGAAGTTAGTGGCGAATCGAATGATCCCTACCCTAGTAGCTCCCCAGTGGTGTGCTCTCTCATTAGACTCAAAACCCAGTTGTGATTATATATATAATTTGTTATCTTTCGGGCTTGCTCGACCACTCCCTGCACCAACTATCTATCTCCAATCTCTTTCAACATCAAATTGATGCAGTGAGCCGCACACTGTGTCTAGTAAAGGTGCTTCCTCTTCGTCATTAATAGCTCTCCGACCTTTTTGATGACGACTGATTGTCCGTGACAACCTGCACTACATTAACTGATGGAGATAAACATGATCTTTGATGAAGCTAGATGCATCGACGGATTTGTGAAAAATTGTCTTTCCATCACAATAAACAAGGAAATTAATCAGTGATAACCTCGTCGGCCCGATCCAACCATTGCACATGATAGTGACTCCTTAGGTCTCCCAATTCTTCTTAAATTGCTCGATGTGCGTGCGAATCTCGGCAAACTCCACATCAAGTAATGGACCAGTGATCTCATAGGGGCTGGGTCCCTTTATGTCTGGCCCTCCTTTCTGGATCTCATCTATAATGGTCTGATAGTATGGAGATGTCGCGACATTAGCTAGGATGTGATTAAAAATGAAGAATTTACCAATCGTTCTCTTCACTTTCTTTGTTATACTCCCTCTAGACCACATTTCCTTCAGCTTCTTTTAAGATGCCCCCTTCTTCCTGTACATGTGAGGGTCTATCTCCTCAATGCTCAGACCTGTACCCTTCTTGGACTTCGATTTTAACAATGTTAGAACATACCGATCAAATGTCTCGCGTATGCTCTGTGACCTCTGTATCCCACCTTTTCTCCCCCTATGCTTGAACTCCTGACCTCACGCTGTGAACCACCAAAACCATGCACAGAACCTTGGAATCTCTGCATCTCCTCTCTATCCCTTGCCTTCTGCCTAGAACTCCTCATTGCTATCTCTAACTGCTTCCTCTCGAGTTGAGTCATACCATTACCATCACCATCATCATCAGGGTCATCATCCCTCATCATCATCATCACTGTCACCACCATGTCCTATCAATGTAGCCATAAGGCCTCCCCTCTCCCACACTAATCGCTGCTTCTCAACTTTGTTTTCCTATAGATGTTTTATCATTGCCAGACTAATCTCTCTCGGGCACTTAGAGCATGTGTGAGTGTTTGTTTTTACACCCGCCAAATGTTCTTTGAGTTGAGTGATCCCACCACCCTTAGACAGAAATCCACAATATTTACATCGTATAAGATGCTTTGACCCGTGTATAGACTCTCCATACTGCCACCCTATATCTCTGAGACGCTCTTTGGGTTGAGGCGCGCATCAATTGCTTTACCTTTTTTTTTTTTTTTTGAGGGGGGGGGGGGCATGTCAAATTGTCAAAGTGAAATCTATGTAAGAATAATTTATGAAGATTAATATGTATCATTAATAGTCACTAAAAGGGACACGTGTCTAATCTTGGTTTTTAGAAATAAATACAAAAAAAATTAACTAGAGTTAACAATTCTTAGCCTTAGGGTGTGTTTAATAGACACATGTCTAACTCTAACCTTAGTTCTTCTTAAATTGTTTTAGATGCCTTAATAAAAAAAAAAATTTATTTGTAAATTGTAATTGATGAGATCATGTTTTTAGAGGATAATGAAGAGAAAGAGATTGTTGAATTATCGGAGACCCTGCATCAAGAGAAAAAGAAGAGGACTGTAATTTTATTCGGATGTAATAATGTAAATATAAATTTTTATTTTTTTATGTAAACAAGCAAGACCTCTATGTCATATGCCCTAATTATAACCTTTTATCTTTTTTCTTTCTCAATAAATTCCTTTAGTTCTTTTAATTAACAAGTGGTAAGGATATACCTTGGTGACAAAACATTATTTTTCAGTATATAAAAGCAAAAGAATCATGAAAATGTTCAGATCACATGCAAAAAGAAATACGAAAGGAATGATTGATTTTGGTATTATTCTACCCTAGGTAGATTTGCCTCCCAAGGCATATTCTATATATTGCATGTCAGAGCTTGTCTCTATGCAACTCACTTGCTTTGCCCAATGTTATATGAAATTATCCGCAAGAGGGATAGGGAAATATCTTTGGGTCTGTAGTCTTCTAACTCTTTATTTTGAGTAATTAAAATCTAATAGAAAAAAAAAAACAAGATTAAAGGAATCTTAACCACAACTAAAAGAATTTAATTCTTCAACTATGGTTAAAATTTCTTTAATTATGGTTAAGATTTATTGACCTTGTGATTTATATTTTTAACCATGTTTTTTTATATTATAAAAATCATGGTTAAAAATGTAAATTTTTAGGTGATTACCATTTTAATGTAAACAAACAGGACCACAATGCCAACATACAGATTACAATATAACCTTGGAAAAAATATTTAACTCTAGTTAAAAAATTAAACCTTAGGAGTTAGGATTAATATTTTTTTTTACAAAAACTAAGGTTATATAGTTGAACTTTAAGGGTTAGTGTATCTTAAATACAATTAGTGGGGGTTAAAAGGGACACGTGATAACTCTGGTGAATAAATTTTAACCCTTAAAATTTATTTAACAAAAACGTATGTATTAGCTTATATTAGTTTTGCCAAACGCCCCCTTAGGGTTAGTGAATCTTAATCACAATTAATAGGAATTAAAAGGGACACATTTCTAACCTTGATTTCTTTTTTAAATATTTAAAAATAATAATTTTAGAGTTAAAAATTCTTAACCATAGAGTTTGTACTTAATATATATATATTATTTTTTTTGGAAACCAAGGTTAGATTATTGAACCTTAAGGGTTAGTGAAAATTAACCACAATTAATAGGAGTTAAACACATTTCTAACCTTGATTTTTTTAAAAAAATTTAAAGTTAAAAATTCTTCACCGTAGGTTAGTTCTTAACCATTGGGTCGTGATTGGCTAGACCCACTGTGGTTTTGGTGAAAGGTCAACACAACACAAGTTTTGATTGTGTGTGTGGCTGAGTGAGGCTAGCAATCCTCCAATAAATTAATGATTATCAGAATATATGGCTGAGTGAGGGTAGCATTCCTCCAAAGTCCAAATAGATCATATGTGACTGAGTGAGGCTAGCAATCCTCATTAATCAAGAATGTCTTAATTCTTAAGTCTTCTTCTCTCAATAGTTAAAAAAAAAAAAATGATGGTTTTAACTTACCTTGGCCAAAAGAGGGAAAGGGCGAGAATGGGTGAAGGCGGCGGCGGCAAGCTCCCAAAAGCACTCCTCCTTGGTTTTGCGATGGACGATGACGGCAACTCGATTGAAGTCTTGAGGATGATGACGCTCACCCCTTTACAGTGGGCTAGTGGCAAGTATGTACCCTAAAAAATCTTTTTTTTTTCTTTTTCTTCTTCTCATTCTTAGTCTCTTATAATGCTTTGGGAGTTTTATAGTCTTTTGGATCTTTCAATATTTATAGAGAAATCTCGAGATAAGGTTCTCATAAATTCGGAATCACGGGGTTTCTGTATAAAAAGGAACCCCTATACCATGCGTATTATGATGATTAATGATTTATAGTGCAAATCTCTGGTTCTTTGGATGATTGATGGATTCCGTGCGAAACTCTACTTTTGGTATCTATTTTTCTTCTGGATGATTATTTGCAAACATATTTTTTTTTACCTTGTTGAAAACTTGAAATACGCGTTTCGACTGTATCGGTCCGATACGCACGATACGGTCTCGATACGATGTATTTAATTCTTTCTAGCGTTATCTGGGTATTGGAAACCTGAAAACCCGGTACATATCGACCGATACGTATTGATATTTTTAACTATGGCAGAGCCACAAGATTTTTTCATTGGCTTATTCCCACACGGCTATACACAAGCCCAACACTATGAAAGTCTTTACCACCAGCCTTACATTCAGCCAAATAGAAATGATGATGATAATGAGCTAGCTCGTAATTCTGTGGCTTTAGCACTTAGCAGTGTATGTTTCTACTTTCGACACATCTACTACCTTAATATTTCATTATTTTTACATTTTCAACTTGACATTGGCTTTAGAAGAATGTTGTTACTCATTTACTGCATTTTTAAATTTTTTTCTATTTATTGTGATTTTTTCCGAAAAAAAAAAACTGCCAAATGAGCGTAATTAGCGGTTTAGATTTATCTTGGCCGGAAGGGAGGTCCCCCATGTTAATTATTAATTTTTAATTTCCTATATTTTTCCTGTGTTTTACCGTATAAAACCCGCCTTGCCGGACCCATTTAATACCCGTACCCGTACTTGGTGACTATGGAGCCCTCCATGGGCTTTTCTTTAGTGAGACAAATATCTTTTTCCCGAGTTGTTAGAAACACTTGGACAAATTTAGCCTATTGGATGGAGAAGTGATGGAACAAAAACTACGACATGTTTCCATGGTGGCAGAAACTAATTTGGATTCATGTCAGGGAGGTCTACCATCGAGACTATCTTCTTACTTGGTGGAGAAGGTTAGAGAGGAGGAAAATTCTCAATATGGTTTTTATTGCCATTGAAAAAAGCATATAATGTAGATTCGAGAAAATTAATCTGATGGGTATTATTAGGGAAGAAAGGAGTTTCAAGCATATGTGTGAGGGAGCGGTACCTACCGTGAAATCAACTAGTTGTAGTCATGGTTCAAAATATTGATACGTATCGGCCGATACATCCCGGGTTTCCAATACCTATATACGCTGGAAAGAATTAAATGCAGAGGTGGAGTGCCTTTGGGAGCCTGCCGTCGTCCTCCTCGCCCTTTCCCTCTTTCGACCAAGGTAAGTTAAAACCCTCATTTTTTTTTAATTACTGTTGAGAGAAGATACGAAGACTTAAGAGTTAAGACTTTGTATTAATGAGAATTGCTATGATCTATTTGGACTTTGATGGAATGCTACCCTCACTCAGCCACATATTATGATATTCATTAATTTATTGGAGGATTGCTGGCCTCACTCAACCATACATATGATCAAAACTTGTGATGTGTTGACCTTTCACCAAAACCACATTGGGTCTAGCCAATCACGACTCAATGGTTAAGAAATAACCTATGGTTAAGAATTTTTAACTCTAAATTTTTTTTAAAAATAATTTTAAAAAAAATCAAGGTTAGAAATGTGTCCCTTTTAACTCCTATTAATTGTGGTTAAGATTGACTAACCCTTAGGGTTCAATAATCTTGGTTTCTAAAAAATAATAATATATATATATATATTAAGTATTAACCCTATGGTTAAAAATTTTTAACTCTAAAATTATTATTTTTTAAATATAAAAAAAAAAAATTAAGGTTAGAAATGTGTCCCTTTTAATTCCTATTAACTGTGGTTAAGATTCACTAACCCTTAGGGGGCGTTTGGCAAAACTAATATAAGCTAATACATACGTTTTTGTTAATAAATTTTAAGGGTTAAAATTTATTAACTAGAGTTATCACGTGTCCCTTTTAACCCCCACTAATTGTTTTTATGATACACTAACCCTTAGAGTTCAACAATATAACCTTAGTTTTTGTAAAAAAAAATATTAATCCTAAGGTTTGATTTTTTAACTAGAGTTAAATATTTTTTCTAAAAAACCAAGGTTATATTGTAATCTGTATGTTGGCATTGTGGTCCTGCTTGTTTACATTAAAATGGTAATCACCTAAAAATTTACATTTTTAACCATGATTTTTATAATATAAAAAAACATGGTTAGAAATATAAATCACAAGGTCAATAAATCTTAACTATAATTAAAGAAATGTTAACCATAGTTGAAAAATAAAATTCTTTTAGTTGTGGTTAAGATTCCTTTAATCTTTTTTTTTTTTGTTAGATTTTAATCACTAAAAATAAAGAGCTAGAAGACTACAGACTCAAAGATATTTCCGTAGCCCTCTTGCGGATGATTTCATATAATATTGGGCAAGGCAGGTGAGTTGCATAGAGACAAGCTCTGACATGCAATATATAGAATATGCCTTGGGAGGCAAATCTACCTAGGGTAGAATAATACCAAAATCAATCATTCATTTTTTATTTCTTTTTGCATGTGATCTGAACATTTTCAAATTTTCATGATTCTTTTGCTTTTATATACTGAAAAATAATGTTCTGTCACCAAGGTATATCCTTACCACTTGTTAATTAAAAGAACTAAAGGAATTTATTGAGAAAGAAAAAAGAAAAAATGTTATAATTAGGGCATGGGTGATGGGACATAAAGGTCCGGCTTGTTTACATAAAAAATAAAAATTTATATTTACATTACTACATCCGAATAAAATTAGAGTCCTCTTCTTTTTCTCTTGATGCAGGGTCTCCGATAATTCAACAATTCTTCATTATCCTGTAAAAACATGATCTCATCAATTACAATTTACAAATAAAATAAAAAATTTGATTAAGGCATCTAAAACAATTTAAGAAGAACCAAGGTCAGATTAGACATGTGTCTATTAAACACACCCTAAGGTTAAGAATTATTAACTCTAGTTAATTTTTTTAATATTTATTTCTAAATACCAAGATTAGACATGTGTCCCTTTTAGTGACTATTAATGATACATATTAATTTTCATAAATTATTTTTACACAGATTTCACTTTGACAGTTTGACATGACCCCAAAGAAAAACAATTGATGCGCCTCAACCCAAAGAGCGTCTCAGAGATATAGGGTGGCAATATAGAGAGTCTATAGACGGGTCAAGGCATCTTATACGGGTCAAGGCATCTTATACGATGTAAATATTGTGGATTTCTGTCTAAGGGTAGTGGGATCACTCGACTTAAAGAACATTTGGTGGGTGAAAAAAAAACATTCACACATGCCCTAAGTTCCCGAGAGAGATTAGTCTGGCAATGATAAAACATCTACAGGAGAACAGAGCTAAGAAGTAGCAATTAATGTCGGAGAGGGAAGGCCTTAGGGCTACATTGATGGGATATGGTGGTGACAATGACGATGATGATGAGGGTTATGATGATGACCTTGATGATGATGGTGATAGTGATGGTATGACTCAACTTGAGATGAAGCAGTTAGAGACAGCCATGAGGTGTTCTAGGCAGGAGGCAAGGGATAGAGAGGACATGCAGAGATTCCAAGGTTCTGGGCATGGTTTTGGTGGTTTACAGCGTGAGGTTGGGGGTTCAAGCATAGGGAGAAGAGGTGGGATATAGAGGTCAGAGAGCATACACGAGACATTTGATCGGTATGTTTCGACATTGTTAAAATCGAAGTCCAAGAAGGATACAGGTCTGAACATTGAGGAGATAGACTCTCACATGTATAGGGAGAAGAGGGCATCTCAAAAGAAGCTAAAGGAAATGTGGTCTGGAGGGAATATAACAAAGAAAGTGAAGAGAGCGATTGGGAAATTCTTTATTTTTCATCACATCTCAGCTAATGCCGCGACATCTCTGTACTATCAGACCATGATGGATGAGATCCAAAAAGGAGGTCCAAGCATAAAGGGACCCAGCCCTTATGAGATCACTGGTTCATTACTTGATGAGGAGATTGTTGAGATTCGCACGCAAATCGAGTAATTTAAGAAGAATCGGGAGACCTACGGGTCACTATCATGTGTGATGGTTGGACCGGGCCGACGAGGTTATCACTGATTAATTTCCTTGTTTATTGTGATGGAAAGACAATATTCCACAAATCCATCGATACATCTAGCTTCATCAAAGATCATGTCTATCTCCATCAGTTAATTGACAATGTTATAGAGGAGATTCGAGAGGAGTATGTAGTGCAGGTTGTCACGGACAACCAGTCGTTATTCAAAAAGGTCAGGGAACTATTAATGACGAAGAGGAAGCACCTTTACTGGACACCGTGCGCGGCTCATTGCATCAATGTGATGTTGAAAGAGATTAAAGATGGACAATTGGTGTAGGGGGTGGTCGAGCAAGCCCGAAAGATAACAAATTGTATATATAATCACAACTGGGTCTTGAGTCTAATGAGAGAGCACATCATTGGGGAGCTAAGGGATCACTCGATTCACCACTGACTTCATTGCCATTCAGAGTATTATAGGACAGAAGGCAGGACTCAATAGGATGTTTACGTTTGATAGGTGGAATGAATACACACATAGTGGCACTGTTAATGTGAAGAGGGTAGAAGAAATTACTAGAAGTAATCAATTCTAAGATAATGCGCGTCAGGTGGTGGAGATACTCGAACCCATTGTGAAGGTCCTGAAGATGGTTAATGAAGACAAGAAAGCGATAATGGGTTATGTATACGAGGGAATGAGATTGTCAAAGGTTGCTATTCGGGCAGCTATGCCGAGGTCTTATAAGGGCTATTGTAAAATTATAGATAAGAGGTGGGATAAGAAGGTCTTACATGACATCTACGCAGCGGGTAACATGTCATTTCTGGTTTATTTACTACCGTATTGGGTATTAGCGTTTGCATTTTAACTTGACATATTTTTTCAAACAGCCTATTATCTTAATCTCGTCTATCACTATGTGAATAACATCAACACTGACGAGTCCTTGATAACATCCCTGTAGAACGCTGTGCAAAGGTTAGAGAGAGATCCATCTAAAGTTTTTGCGGCACTCATGGAGGTAAAGTCGATATAACATATAAATAAATGTACTTATAAGTTGTGCTGTATATATGCTGGAATAAACTTGACACCCCACTTCTTTATTTGTAATGTAAGATATTTTGAGATGTCATGTATGGGTTTGATGATACAATGACAATAACAAGAAGGAAGAAGACTGATCCAGGTAATTCAGTTGCTAATGTAGTGTAAAATATTTCTGATTTATTAGACTAATGAAATTCTAATAGGATTCTAATGCCTCATGCAGCTGAATGGTGGTTGTTATATGGTATGGATGCCCCCAATCTAAGGAAAATTGCGATATGGATTCTATCCCAAACGGCTTCATCTAGCAGTTGTGAAAGAAATTGGAGCACCCTTTACTTGATTTATTCAAAGCCTTGTAACCAATTAAATTACGAGAAGTTGGAGCGATTGGTGTACGTGCATTACAATATGAGATTATGACTTAAGCAGCTTACTAAGGATGCTTGGAGGGGCGATGCACCATATGATCCAATAGACCTTAGTCATATATTTGAGGAGGATGATCTATTGGATGCTTGGTTAGGTGATCCAAAGGAGCCATTTTTGGATGAACAAGGAGATCTTGGTCGACCTAACACATATCTAACGAGATGCGTCGATGATTGTATGGTGGGTTCAGGACCTTCAGGTGGAGCTAGGACGAGCCAAAGGTGACATAGTTAGGTTGGGTCGAGTGGGGCTAGACCGGGTAAGGGTAATATTGATGATGACGACGAGTTCAATGAATTGATGAAGACTCTGAGGTCTCAGGTGGAAGGGGTTCATGATCAGGGAGGAGTTGCAGAGATTAGTGAAAACGATAATGATGGTGATGATGACGAGGCTGATGATGATGATGGTGGTGATGATGGTGGTTATGGTGGTGGTGATGTTGGGGGTTCGCACATGGACAATCACATACACAGCCATAACTAGAGGAGACTCAAGGATAGAGGCATGGTATTGTATTTTCAGAGGAGCAGTATTCGACCATGCCACTCCAGACAATAGTCATGGTGCGCGTGCACCCTCTTGTGGTCGTCAAAGCCAGACATACACTCGATGACGTCGTGATACTAGACAACAACTTGGATGATATGATTCATGGGATGGATCAAGTTAGTGTTGATGAACATAGTTATCCAATTAGAGGGTATGGATATAAGAGTGTGTGATTATCTTCTTGTGGTTATGGTTATGATGCCCCAGCCCAACCCTACTTATTAGGAGCCACTGGTTATGATGCTCAATCCCTGTCTTTGATTGACAGCATATGTACATGGACATGTACCACACGATGATGACTTGGATACAGTGGTGTCATCATGTCTAGACCACTTATAATGTATCACTCTACTCAATTCCTGATCCCACAATGATAGAGTATGAGCCGACACAAAGCTCAATGTGGTATTGAGCTTCTATCATGTATGTAATTTGTTTTGTGAATGCAAATGTTTATATATTTTCATACTTTTGATTTAAGAATGCAAGTGAGCTTCTATCACTTGGTTAAGTAATTATGGTTTGTATTTTCATACATATTTATCAGGCACACTTTTTTAACTTATAAATGTTTTAACTCTCATATGTATGATTATAAATGTAGTTGGAGACCTTCATTTAGTTTGTTTTTAACTTATATTTGCATTAAAAGAGGTTATGCTAGGTATCCAAGTTTTTCCTTGCGTATCCAAGCTTTTTTTAGCGTATCCTGAATTTTTCCGCCGTATCTAACCGATATGGTATCGATACGCTGATACGTATCATATTTTGGACTTACCGATGAAACCGATATTTTGAACCATGGTTGTAGTACAACTATGTTTACATCAGGGACCAATTATTATTAGATTCCTTTTATGTTGATTATGGAAGAATTGATGGCTCATATTCAAAACGAGGTTCTTTAGTATTGGTTGGACTATTGAGGGGTAAATGCAAAATCAGAATTGTTGAGGGATACCTTAGAATTTAAGGGTCTCAAAATAAGCTAGGTCAAGGCTAAATATATTGAATGCAACTCTAGTAAGAACACAACAAGGGTTAGCAAGGGTGGGCAACTAATTAAGATTGAGAGCTAAAGAATACCCAAAAAACATGGAGAGATCAAGGAGGATTTTTTCCCATATAAATGGTGCTCAGTGGCTAAGGTAGAGATGTGCTTCCAGAGTGTTATGAGATTAACAAATTCCGATCATAATACAAATAAAATTAATAAGACAACTATAACCCCAACTATGCATTATGGAACAAAATGTTGGGCAACCAAGAAGCTGGGTATTTATAAGATGATTGTAGGTGAGATGAGGATGTTGAAATGGATGAGTGGAAAGTCTAGAAAAATAATATAAGAAATGAGGGCATTCAAGAGAATTTGGGTTTAACTCCAACAGTATAAAATAAGAGAGTCAATTGAGATGATTTGACATTCAATGGAGTCTTATGATGACATTAATGATGTGTGATTTTGTGCAATATGAAGACTCTAAAAGGGCAAGGGGGAGGTTAAAAAAGACGTGGATATAATTAGTGAGAAAAGATATGATAAATATACTCTAACCGAATATATGGCTCTTGACAAGACTGGATGATGAAGCAAGATTAGTCTTTCCCATCCCCACATAGTTGCGATAATGCATTGATGAATAAGAGAAAAAACAACTTGTATTTGTGCTTCCTATTTCAGGTCGATTTATTAGCATCACATCTACAAAAACTTAATGTCCTCAAAACACATATCCAGACTCTATAAATGAGAGAAAAGAATCACAAACTGCATAGCATAAAATATAAGGCTAAATTGGACTTGATGGGGTTATGGTGTGGACAGGGGCTAGATAAGGTTTGGAGCAAGATCAAGAGTGGGCCTTTAAATAAAATGTTCCTATGAAACTTGCAAAGTGCAAGTAATTTCGGTGGTAGTCATCATCACATGCAACCTAGGCATCGCTTGCACATCTTTATGTCTTGCATGAATCGAGTCTCTTGACTGATTATGTGTACCACCGACAACGTTTTTTATGGTATTTTATAGGCCTCTGAGTTCAGAACCAATATCATGACTGTCTAGGCTAGGTCAGAGTATCCGGATTTTGATTACTAACAACTAGAAATCTGAAACTAAACACGTTTAAGTAGCTTCTTTTATTATATTATTTAAAATTTTGGGTATTGGTTAAGTCACCTTTAGATAGATTCATATTTGGGTAGACCCCTATTCCACCTATATCATATCTCAAAGCATGTAAATTTGGTATTCAGTATTCTTAATGATTTTGTTCTGCAGGAGACAGATTAATCCCTGTTCCTTATCCAAAAAAAAAAAAAAGTACTTTTTTTCCACTCTTGTTTGGGAATGATTTGCACTCCATACATTTTTTAATACTTCAATTAAGTGTACTTTGTTATTGATAAAATAAAAGAAGATAACACTAATAAATAATTCCCGGAAAAAGCAAAATTGTAAGAAAAATGTTTGCTATTCTTTTCTATTTTTATTTGTTAAAATCTCATGCATAACAAACTTTTTATCACCCCAGGCAGAACCTTACTTGAAAGGTGTTGTCATACCAATGCAAGACAATGTTCCTGACTATGCAAGCAAAATAAACTCTAAAGTTATTGAGCTAAAGGAAGCTCTTTACAGTTTGAATAGCTTGGAAATCAAATTGAAGGTACACTTTTTCTTTCATTATTTGCGATTTTATTATTTGGTATAATTTCTGGATTGGCCTTATGGTACATTATTGTCAGTAACCTTATTGCAGTTACCTCAGGCTTGTTTTGTATTCTACAAGAAAATTCTGCTCATATATCTTATATCATTAGGCTCCCAAGGATGAACTGTTGCAGACTCAAATTGCAAACTCTCTAAGGTGGGCTGAAAAGGAACTTTCCATAGATGGTGATGAAGCATTTGTTCCACCTTTAGCTGAGCGCGTATCCTTTGCGGCACTCCAACCTGCTTCAGGTACATGTCCATTTTTATGTTATCTTGGTAGCATTTAATTAATATATAGTTGCTTAGTTTCATTCATTTTTATTTTTTATCTTATTAACAGACTAGACAGGCATTGTCCTATATTTACAATTTGTTCAATTAAAAATTTTCTTGAATTTAAGTTACAGTTCTCTTCTAATGTTTGGGTATTTATAACCCATGGTTGGCATTATTGGAAATTTATGCGTAAGGCTGAAATAATGTTGGTGCAAAACATAAAACATTTTTTGTGATTTTGCCCTATACCACAAAAAGATCCGCAGATATTATTCACATTAATCCCTAAAAGAATGATTCAATAGCTATGCTTGTTGTTACAATCTCATTACAATTTTGAATTAAGTTATTAAAATAAATAAAAACATTCATAGGGGTACAATCTCATTAGAATTTTGAATCAAAATTAGAAAAAAGCATTATTAGGAAATAACGTGAAAATGACAGAAGTAAACGAGGAGGATTGATTTTAACTCAAAGACCTAAATGAAGCAGTGGATGCGTCGGATTTTACCTTGTCACAGGCACAGGCTTCCAGTAGTTGACCCATGCATGTCCTTTCCTGTTGATCTGAAGACAAGTTCTAACTTTAAGTGTAATTTGATGGCTCATATTCATTCAGAGGCAAACATCATCATAGACAGGAAATCACGGAGCAAGGTTATTGAAGTTGGTTTGATTTAGCTCATCTACCTTCCTCGGTCATATTTCTTATATATTCTCACCATCCGTATATATTTCCAAAGCCTTCTGTTTTATTTCATTTGTTAGATATGAAGTGCAGTTTTAGGCATTTCCAGCTCCAAAAAGGCAAACCAGAGTCCATATACAATTAAACAGGTGTTTTTCTCATATCGCAGTGAGATGCTTCAGTAGTTTTAGACATATTGTTGGATTAAACCTGCTGTGGCTTTTAACACGAGTTTTATCCCAATCAAATTGTGCATAGATTCTAAACCATTCCAGTCACTTCCAATAGACAGAAATGCCACCTAATCACATTTTGACAATATATAGGAGGCTTGTGAAATTCTTAACAAAAAGATCTAATAAGCACATACTAGAGTCCTTGATTACTTCTAGCACCATGGTCAATCCTCGTAGAATGGTAAGAGATCTCACTAAAAAAGGTTGTCAGCTGACCAAATTCTAACGTCACTTAGTTGGGGAGAAGTTTTAGTTGAGTGTAGACATCTCAGCAGACTAAACGCGCTATCAAGTTCCCAGTATTTTAGGTTTCGCCAAAATCATGAGCACCACATTATGGTATTGCCTACCTTTTCCTGACAGGATTCAGCTGAGGCATTTCTATTAGGGGTGTCAATAGGCCTAGCCGGGCGGCCTGGCCCGCTCTAGGCCCTCCCGGCTTGCTCTAGGCCCTCCCGGCTCGGCCCAATTATTAGTTTGGGTTGGGCTTGGAGTCTAAAGCCCATGGCCCGTTTCGGTATGCTTCTAACCGGGCTTGGCCTGAGCCCGTTTAGTTCATAGGCAAAATTGTACACGTGATTTTTTAGACGGGCTAGCCCGATTAATAAGTGGGCTGGCCCGGCCTGAACCCAGCCCATTTACACCACTAATTTCTATCTGACGATGAAGATCATTTGTTACTAAATACATCTTTAAGCATGACTTGACCACCTCATATCTATCGAACCAAAAACTGAACCTGCTACTATCTCCTACACACAAGGCTATTTTTTTTTGAGAATTCTGGCCATCCCATTCATAATACCTTTCCAAAGACCACATCCATGGGAATCCCGGACTTACTGGGATTCCAACAAGAAGTTTCACCATATTTGTGAACAATTGCTTTTCTCCACATGCTTTCTCTCTCCACCCCAAATCTCGATAACCCTTACGTGAAAGAGCTCTATTGCTATCAACTAAAGGAAAAACTTGGTGTCCCAAAGCCTTTAAGAAAAGACTGAATCGCATGATGACATAAATAGAGAATGGACAAAACTTGGCGTTTTCAGGAACAAATGAAGTTATCTGTAGGGAAAAATTCCAAGTGGTGCGAATACCCGATGGGACTAGTCCTTGGCTCGAAGGCTTTGGGAAACCCTCCATTACCAAAATAAAAATAAAAATGAAGGTTTAGGGTTAAAGATTTATATTCTTGGGAATCAAGAAATTAGACGTCTCACCCGATGGGACTAGTCCTTGGCTCGAAGGCTTTGGGAAACCCTCCATTACCAAAATAAAAATAAAAATGAAGGTTTAGGGTTAAAGATTTATATTCTTGGGAATCAAGAAATTAGACGTCTCAAAACACCAATTATAGCAATAATTGACCAAGAAAAGACACATGAAGTAGAGTTATATACTACTTGATGGAGATACTAAGAGCAGTTTTTATTTATTTACATATTTATAATTTCTGGTTAGTTGGTGGGGTAATTGGGTAAGTGGGCCTTCCAGCTACATCACCTAAGGGGAAATTCTTCCAATCTCTTGGGAGTTCCTCTCTTTGGGAATGGAACCCAGGACCTAATCATCAATGATAGAATTGAACCGTGAATTTTAAAGTTTTACACCTCTACAAGACACATGCAATAACAAGCTTTAGAATAACTTTATCTGATTATGTAACAATAGAACATTACACAGGATGTATATATATATATATAAGTGGGACAACATCCTTTATCTGATTCTGTAACAATATGAATACAATACATGGTGTTGTTCCTCTCTTTGGGAATGGAACCCAAATCCAAAATATAATCATCAGTGAGAATTGAACCATGAATTTAAAAATTTTACACCTCTACAAGACACATGCAATAAAAAGCTTAGAATAACTTTATGTGATTATGGAACAATAGAACAATAAACGGGATATATATATATATATATATATATATATATATATATAAAAGTGGGACAACATCCTTTATCTGATTCTATAACAATACAAGTAAAATACATGGGATATATATAGATAAGTGGGACAACATCAATGATTCCAAAATCGAGTACCTTCTTCCTACACCTATCTTGACTCAAAGTAGGACTTATTAGAATAATGGTATAAAACTACTTGCTTGGAAATTAAAGAAACTTCTAGAAAGAGGACATAGCTAGGACCCCTACTCAAACCAACTTGCACATACAAACAATCCTATACTAAGCCTAGAATCTTTAAGGATTATGAAAACTCTCTTTTACTTGACTTAAAATAAAAAATAATCAACAACCGAGCCATACTTCTAGTGCATGTTCATGTTTGGCCATAACTTTCTCATATTATTTCTGAATTGCATAATCTTGGTCTCGTCAGAAAGAAGCTTTCTATCACTAATGCTCCGTTTGTTTTGATGTAAAATAGGGGAAAACAAAAGAATTTCACTGAAAATGTCATTTTTCGTGTGTATTTTCTGTAGGACAATTGAAATTTTCCATGAATTTTATTTGCTTTCCCCTATTTTACATCCAAACAAAAGGAGCATAAGGCGCACTGACATTCTAAGTTACCAGATTGAATGTCTTCACTGTCGTTTTCTTGCCCCTCTTTTGTATTAATCTCTTATATTGAGATGATTGACTCAAGTGTAACCGCCATTGCATTTCACTCCAATACACAAAACTCCACCACATTCTACATCAGCACTAATAAATTCACAAGATTGATGTGGTGAAGCATGCTCTAGGGTTTCAGTTTCCTGATTCTCCCAGAATAGTATGTAATCACACCGGGCTTGAGTGGGGCAGCCTGCATGAAGTAGGGGCACACTCGGGGTGGGGGTGGCCTGTGTAACATAGCCCCACGAGGGGGGTTCGGTCGAGAGCCTGAATTTGAGCTATGTGATAAAAGAATTTAATCTTCCACTCCTACTAAACGCGGCTTTTGGGAGTATTGTTAGATGTCTTGCATCTGTATGCCTCGAGATCGTTGTTCTTACAAAGGATATTGACTTCAGAAGTTAAATAACTTTTCCATTTGGTAAAAAGTTAAACTTGGCATAGACAATAAGCTGGGTATTTTTCTTTGACAGGATCAACTCAATCAGAATTGCTAGCTTTGAATGGAGAGAAGTTACAAGCAATGGATATTAAAGACACATTACAAAGGCTAGAAAATTCAATAAAATTTGTTAAGCAGACTATTTCCATGGTTGCTGCCAAGCTAGCTATTCAATCTTTAGAAGTGTTGTAAGCTCTGGAATGGCGAGGCTTGGTTCTGGTATCGAATACTTGAATCCAAGATTGAGCCATGATGGCGAAAGACAAAATTGTGGTTCTGTGTCAATGAATCGTCAACAATTCATTGTCCTTACAGGTATTTTTGTAATTTCTTATTTTCTGGCATGGCACAGGAAGTGTAAGTATGTGACCATGCATCTCCTTTTGTATTTGTCATACCGGTGTAGCGAATGAGGGATATAATTCTCATGTATATTCCTTGATCTTATCAATTGCGTACTAGGAATGGGTAAGGCGATACGGCAGAAATTATGAAAAACAGCTAAGTTTTACCTTAGAGTGCCGTATCTGATATGGCGATACGGGTACGTTTCCATTTTCAAAGTATCCGTGCTTCCTAGATTGCATATCTTTGTCCATTGTACCTACATTTCCAAGTCAGAGTTAGAAGTAAATAATATGTTGTCCTTTTCTGGTTTTGCATATCTTTGTCTATTGTACCTACATTTCCAAGTCAGAGTTAGAAGTAAATAATATGTTGTCCTTTTCTGATGAGAGATTAAGGTCTCGTTTATCTGGTCATTTTACAAAAAATGAGTACATTGGCCATTCTGAAAAAAGAAATGGATATTTTGGGGATTGTAGGCATCATGGGAGTGCAAAAATTTGGTGTTTAAATAAGAGTGATGTGTGTGTGTGTGTTTGCTTGGGTGGTGTGAGTATTACCTTGTATTTGCCTTCAGTCATTGCCTTGTGGTATGATGAGTTTACCAAAAAAAATAAAATAAGAGTGATGTTACGCGCACACCAATATTTTCTTATTATACACAAAAACAATTTCTAGTTATACATCAAACTTAAAAAGATCCAATGAGAGGGAGAGAGATGGCTGTTCCATGCTTTATTATAGATGTGTCATTTCTCAGCTTGGCGAGCTCTTTTTGCAGCCGAATCATCTTTCTTCTCTGGAGCCGCTTCACAAACAACAGATCGACGATAGGTCTCTTCATTGCCCTCATTTATAACTAAACCCCCTAAAAGAGACAAACCCCACAATTCAAAATCATGGTTTTCTACATATAAGAAGACAGTTACGTTTTTGAAGGATATATGAAAGGAGAAGAAAAAAACGCAAAAAAAAATGAAGAAATAAAATTTGCAAAAGAAAATATAGAAAGAACTAAATTAATTGGTGTGTGTCTCTATTACCTTTGGAGAAGACATTGTGTATGATAGATTTGTGGAGAAACTGAGAGACTGAAAGTTTTGGGATTTGCCTGTTCAGGGAAAAGTTTGTGGATTTCTAAGCTAGAACCAAGCATGAAGAAAGGCTCTCTCTCTCTCGATAATTTTCATTTTAATCTCATCTCCAGTTATTAGCAGACATCCTTGATGGAATGAAGCAAAAGGAAGTGGCAGAGAGAGTTATTGTGCTGTTTCACCTGGTATCTTGTGTTTGAACGGTATGCCAACACCCTAAGGGAAGCACCTTCGATATCAGAGAAGAAGGTTAGGGTTTGGATGTGCATATAGAGAGGGAGACTCTCAAAATAAAAGACCAATTGTTTTATATTGGTGTATGATAAGAAATTGTTGGGATGCTCGTAGTAACACCCTTAAATAATTCCCACATAATCTTAAAGCGGCATAATCGGTTATGATCCTATATAATCACACCTCCAACAAGATTATAGAATCACTGGTTATCTAGGACTGCATAATTGCTTATGACTAGTTGAACCAAAAGCCATTATTCTGTGCATAAGCGGTTATAAGTAATTAAATCGATTCCAATAATCAAAACCAAACAACCCAAAGTTATTATACTGGTTATCTTGATAGAAAGTTGTTTTTGTGGAGTTTTTTTGGCTTGAATTGGAGAATTTCTGGAGTGGGCAATCGTCAATCGGTGCCTTGGGCAATCGACTGGCCACTGTATGGCCGATCGATCGGGGGAGCGCGGTGTTTGAGTTCCGAAAAAGTCTTTTTTTTAGAGAGTTTTCTCTTTTGGGAAACTCCTATTTTGTTAGGGATTTGTTTCCTCTTTGTTTGGGGTCTCTTTTGTCTATAAAAGAGAGGCTTTGGGATTAGGGTTTGTTAAGTCAAGCAAAGGCTAAAGTGTTACCAAGCATTGTAAGGTTGTCATAGCTAAGATTTGGGTTGAGAGTACAAGTAGACTTTTGTGAGATAGAGCATTGTGAGATTTTCTTGGGTTTGATCTTCGTTGTGGATTCTTCTCTTCTCTTTTGTAATCTTCTATTGAATTAGTGAAGATATTTGGTGTGCTTTGACCATAGACGTAGGCAACTAGGCCGAACCACATAAATTTTGCTTTGTGGTGTATTTACTTGCTTGCTATATTTATTTCTCAATTGTCGTTGGTTCTCTATCCTAAGGGGTTTCTACACAACAAACTGGTTTCAGAGCTATTGGTTTAGAATGACAACAAAGATTACGAGTTCTAAATTCGAAGTGGAGAAATTCGATGAAAGTAAAAAATTCGGGTTATGGCAAATAAAGGTTCGTGACTTGTTGATCCAACAAGGCTTGCACAAAGCATTGAAGGGAAATGATAAAAAGCCTAAAAATCTGAAGGATGAAGATTGGTAGGACTTCGATTTGAAGGCGATGAGTGTGATCTTTCTATGCTTAGCAGAGGAGGTATTATACAACATTCTCTGTAGAACCCCGAAACTCAAACACCTAGTTGGTGAATAGTGTCTATGAATAGTGTCAGTGAATAGTAATTTTTGGTCAAAAAAAAGTCTTCTATGTGTTTGGTGTATAAATTATGAATAAAAGAATTTGAAATCAAAATTTGGATGTGTTGTATGGGTGTTAAAGCCAAGGTAAAAGAGTGGAAGCCTCTAGGGGAGGTAAGGGAAGAGTGGAATCACTCTAAGTGTGAAAAATGGGTAAAAAAAACAAGAGAAATGACCCCGTTCTGCAAAGGTGGTCCCGCCCCGCCTGGTCGGTCGACCGCTTGTCCCGAAAAGTCCCAAATGGACTATAGTGAGTTATGCAGGGTCGTCGACTTCGCCCTCCAGGCCGAGCGCCCGACTGCAAGAAAACGCCCAAAATGGATACAATACGGATTTTCCAAGGTCCGTCAACCTTCCCTCTAGCCGTCGACCGGGCACCCAAATTTTGCCAGTTTGGTCTGCTGAATCATTCATTAAGGGTAGGGTTGGTCTTTGACACCCATTTTTCTATAATGCCGAATTTTCGTTGGGTTAGGGTTTCATCAACCCTCAAGCACAATTTGAGAGAAATTGAGAGAGTTTGAGAGAGAAGAAAGGGGACAGCTAGGTTTCTATTGGGTGTCAAGGTTAAGCTTCGAAATCTTCTTCAAGATTTTGGTAGCTCACTTCCTCAGCTTTTTCCCCCCCTCAGTTTTCTCCAATCCAAGAGGTCAGGACATCCTAACTACTTACTTGGTATGAAACAAAGATTGAAAAAGGAGTGAATGTATGATTTGGAAATAGAAATTGTACGTACCTTTACTAACTAGTTTTACTATGGTACAATACATTGAAAAGTATATTCTTGGGTTATTTTGAATAGATATTGTAGGACATCTACTAGTAGCTTTGTTATGCACAAAGATTGAAAAGAGGATTGAGGTATGATTTAGAATGGAAATGGTAACATTCTTCTATAGATGACTTTATCATGATCAATGGTGGTAAGCAAGGTTTTTTTTAGTTGGGGTTTTTCCAATAAAAGAGTAAATCTTTTCCTGCTTGTACATGGGTTGCGATTTTCTCCAATAAACGATGATTCTAGTAATATGGCGATTGAAATAGGCTTAGTACATGATTGTTGTTGTTTCATTGCTATAAATGTACTCCACATGACTATGCTTGAAATATATAGTGATTTTCTAAGTCTATTATCTCTATAAGTTCAATACTAAACATGTAGTGTATGTTTAAGTTTTCCATATATATTATGATGCTCCCTGAGATATCAAGTGTACAAAGCCCTCTATGTCTGTTATAATCGACGCGTTTTCTCATAGCCAACGGTATTTCAAGAACATAAGAAATTCTTTTCAAAGGAAAATCCCTAAGAAGAAGCATAAGTTCATAATATTGATAAGGCAAACTTTGAGTTGGTTTTCTAAGATCGTTACCTCATACTCACAAGGAGCATGTCTAAGATCTTACATAAACTCCAAGGATCATAAGTCTCACAGTTTCTAAGAACGCACAAGAATGCATAGTCTAAGATCGGTTACAAGGCTCACAAGGCAATAAATTGCTCACAAGCTCATGGATCATGGACTAAGATCGGTTCAAGTCTCCAAGGCTCACAAGGCTCATAAGCTCACAAGAACTTAATAGAACTCATAAGCTCACACGGAACTCACAGAACTCAAAGCTCCATAAGGACTCCAAGAACTCATAAGGTTTATACGAGGTGTTTGTTTTACACAAAGAGTAAGATTTTGAACGACTTATTTTCTATGTTGGTTTTTAAGCACACATTATGATTGTATTCTTTTAAGTACTCGCATATGAGTATTATAGTGTTATATATATTATCTAGTAGTTTGTACTCGCTGAGTATTCTTGCTCAGCCGTACATTTTATTCGGTAGGCTTCCTTCACATTTGCAATCCTATCCTTGGGTCCGGAGACTACGTTGAGGAGGAGCGACAAAGCCCTCACCAAAGAGATAGTAACCTTGACATGTGGCCTTATCCAGTTATTATTAGAATGAGTGAGAGAGAGAGACCACATTTGTATTTTGTGAGTATGCGTCCACTCTTTTTGGTTTATGTATGGACAGCTTGGATACAGTCAATGTATAAAAGAAAATTTTAAGTTACAGCTCCGACTATTTTATGTTTCACTAGTCTGCCTTAGTCTTTTATAGTGGTTTTGGTATCAATTATGACACTCACTAGCAAATATTCACTAACTCCTAGTGGGTATTTTGGTTCGCGACACGAGGTGTATCAAAACTGAAGGAATTGGTTTCACTCTGGCCTAGGTTTCTCGGGTTTAAACTTAGAACTCAGTGAATTCCAAAGTTTTGTATGATACCAGAGTGGTATCATATCAGAGCCTAGACTTTAGGGTTCCGTTAGGGTCACTTAGTAATTGATCCCAGATTGAACAGTGCATAGTTAGAAAAGAGTTTATCCACCATAGAGACTACTTATATCTTACTCCATAACCGGGTGAACCCAATCGACCTTTAGTAATCCTACGCTAGAACTACAAATTGTCATGCTTATATATTACAATGTATACCTCGAATGTATTACTATTATGTCCGTATGAATATGACCGATCTTGAAGTTATGATTGAAATAAAGTTGTTTACCAAGTCAACTCATTTCTGCTACTGTTCTCAGGATTTATCATGAGACGTGGCAGTCGGGGGCGCGGTCACCAGACTAGGAAGTATGGTAATGGAAGAGACCTCTCCTACGAGTGATGCATAGCCTGACCATCTCAGCTACTAAATACATGGTCGAGACCCATCACCATGCTAGGCAGCCAGACAATCATGTTGTTGCTACGTACTGGTGTCATCCCCTCCTACACATCATACTTCGGGACTCAATGTGTTCGGAAGGGCTCCATCCTCCTACTTCTATGGGACTT